>LQRL01111726.1:47591-58074 GCA_001703475.1 Hydroides elegans
TATATTGAAGATTTAAAGATTTAAATAAATGTTAACTAAGACACAAAGTATTAAAGATTAACAAATTATAAGATGTTTCAATATAGTTTGTACACTCTATGGTATGCTTATAATGCTTTATGGGATTTGAAAATGCAAGTATGCACATATAAAAGCCAACTCAAGTTATTGTTACAGCTATGTCGCTTTTAGTATTTCATTTTTGATTTGCATGTTCATCTCAAATGTGAATATATGTAAAGTAATGATTATTATATAAACCGTATAATATTTTATACTTTTCCTTGTCTATATACTTTGAATTCTTACATTTTTAATTGAAATATGATATATCATTATTAAATTGTTGTTTACAACTTGTATGTGTTGTATGGTATATGGTCGTATAAATGTATAAATGTTAAATATAAATAAAACGCATTTCGATTTCTTTGATTTGTGAATTTGTATTTAGTTAGTTACTTAATAAGTCAATAAAATAGTCGACATCTAGACAGGTATTTAGGAAACACCTTATTATCCGCTGATATGTGTATCATGCTTATTGTCAAGTCTATTATTTGGATGGTGGACTATTTTTGGGCTATATCACCTGGTGAATAGCCCAGGTGATATGATCTGGATCCGTAGCAATATTGTTTTTTTTTTGTTATCAAAACATATTGTTTTTTTTAATATCAGAATGGATCGTGATCTAATCTAGTCCGAGTTTGCTCCTTTGTGCCAGCACTTTCGCAAACCCGGTTATTTCCGCGACTCTCTTTTCGCCTTAAATATGCATACATTTGTTCATTATAATAAGCAAAATAGATGAATGTCCTTGTCAATCTGACACGTCAATTAGACACGTCAATTAGAAATAGACAGAACTGGTCGATAAATTCAAAAAACAGTCGCGGGTTCTCAGGCTAGTCCCCATTGAAGATGCTCGGCGTAACGGAAAAGAGAGGCGCTTGATGATAGCAATGACATGGAGAATAGCTGAATCCGCATCGACCTGGATCTGGAATAGGAAGAGATATACAACCTCGATAATAACTATCATCATCAATAGTATATTTATATTGCACATATGCCACCTATGCGGTACAATATCAAACTGAATATTCGGTAATAGTGCGAGTTTTTGTGCAAAAAAGCGTTTGAGTTTGAGTTTGAGCAAGGTTAGAGATGGTTTCTCTCGAATGGGGCTTGGTATCGTGTTCCAGAGTTTCAGTGCAGAGTGGCGAAAAGTTCGATCGCCGTATGCGGTTCGCGTTTTTTGAACGTGGAGGCGCAGTTTATCCGAGAACCTAAGATGTCGTGATGGGTTTTAGGCCTTCATCAAATTGAGGACCGTTTTTTTGTAGCGATTTTTACAACAGATATAGTAATGTATCATGTCTTTTATTTTGAATCAGTGAAGTGTTCGCAATAATTTGGTAACGCTACTATCTCTTGACTGTTGACAAATTAGCCTGGGAGCTATTTTCATTACCATCTGCAGGCGTGGGAGTTGGTTCTTTGAGTGGGACATGAGAAGACTATTGCAGTAGCCTATTCTGATAACATGCATAGTTCATCTCTCATTGGAAACTTCTATCTGATAACAGAGATGAAGATCTACCATCTGATTTCTTATCTGAACGATAAGAGTAAGGTCATATATGAGGAAGCCGCCGTTCGACAATTCGCCCTAAATTTAGAAAGGAATCGTTTGCAAGAGTCGCTCCAATAAAACTATAAAAAGGGGCGCAGCACCCGAACTGCCCTTTTAGCTGCACTAGACACCCTCTTTAGCAGTCTGGATGATCCAATTAGTGCTGTTCTCGTCGCCATACTGGATATGTCTGCGGCATTCGACACCGTCGAATATGCTCCTTAAACACCTCCGACCAACGTTCGGTATAGCAGGAACCGTGATAATGTGGTTTTAATCCTACCTGGCCGACCACATTGTGTGCATTTCGATCAATTTAACACTTTTCGACATGCTAGAGCCGAACTTCACACTTCCACAGGGTTCAAAACTCGATCCGCGGCTCAACTCAGACTATACTCAACTGCTCGAATATTTACTAAGGCTATAGTTTTTAATATACAACCTCTACGCAGACGATTTGGGTATTTAAAGCCGTTCCCGCTTGCTACGCAAACGTCCGTCGCCATAGGGTTGAGTAAAGGTCTCAACCGCATTTAGAGCCGAACCACAAACAATAGGCTAAAATTTAACCCTTCCAAGACATAATTTATGGTTCTTTGCAGTGCACGAAACATACCAAAAATTAAATTTCGTGAATTAGTTGTTTGCGGAAACGGTATTTGCTCGGCAGATTATTTGCAAAGTTTATGTGTTGTAATCGACCAATCCTCTCTTTGCGACACCACATTAGCTGATCATAAAAACAGGTATGTGCTTTTGGAATAATACTCGAAAATTAACACCCGATATTGGTATGTCTCTTTCTATTCCAGATCCACATCGATGCGGATTCCGCTATTCTCCATGCCCTGTTTATCATTAGGCGCCACTCTTTTCCCGTCACGCCTATCGAGTATCTACAACTATCACCAAGTGGACTGGCCTGACAGCCTACGACATATCATTTTTTCCAACCGTTTTTGCATTTATCGACCAGTTCTGCTTTTTCCTGATTGACGTGTCTGATTGACATGGACGTTCATATGTTATGCTTATCATAATGAACCAATATATATATATATTTAAGTCGCGGCGAAGTGGGTTTGCGAAAGTGATTAAAGCTCTGGCACAAATATGCCAACCCGGGCTCAAGATAACGATCCCGTCTAATATTTTAAAGACAATATATTTTGTTTTAAAACATAATATTGCTACGAATCCAGACCATATCACCTAGGATATTTACCAGATGATATAAAGCAGAAATATTCCACCATCCAAATTATAGATTTGACAATCAGCATGATACAGATATCAGAGGACAATAAGGTGTTTTCTAAATACCTGTCTACATGTCAATGGTTTTATCAACTAATTAACTAATAAACTAAATATCGACAAATGAAAGAAAATGAAATAATTCACATATGTGTTTTATTTATATTAAACATTTATAGAACCATATACCACATAACACATAAAAGTAGGTTAACAACAATTCAATTATAATATATCATATATCAATTATAAATCTAAGATTTCAAAGTAAATAGACAAAGAAAATGATAAAATATTATAACATTTATATAATCATCATTATTCACATAATTATTATATTTTGAGATGAACATACAAAACAAAGATAAATTAACATATGTTAAAAGCGACATATATGTCATAATAACTTGATTTGGCTTTAATATGTGCATACCAGTATTTCAAAATCCCATAAAGCATCATGAGCTTACCATAGAGCGTACTAACAATGTTCAAACATTCTATAATTTGTTCATTTTCAACACTTAGTGTCTTAGTTTACATTTATGTAACTCTTTAGCTTAAACAATCTTCAATAAACACTCATATATTACGAGCATAACTAACTTGTACTTCAAGCGTATATTTCAAAATGGCCACTACATTGTTTAAACCACTGTGGTGGTAATACCAAACACTCTCATCCCTTTTAAAGTGATAAACTGTAATATCATGTATGTTATTGTTTTAGTTTCAATAAAGAATTGAGCTATGTAAACGATTCTAATACATTTAGCTTAGTTCAAGCCCTAGAAAATAGTTCGATCGCTATCAAAGTGTCTATGTTATTTTGCAAAACAAATTGTTTGCATTCTAATCAAGTAAGCTTTTTTTCAATAAAATTCACAAATGACCCGCCACTGCCAAGGAGTGCAAGGATAATCATACCAATAACCTTGTGTCATATACATACAGTTTTCAATTGCATCTTCAGACGGAGTGTAACGCCAGTTCTCAAAAGATGAGAAATCGCAACTTCTCGTCACCCACTCCCACTGCGTCTCGACTGCTTCATCTCTCCCTCCGAGCCACATGTGGGTCAAATCTGGTGCACAATATACACTGACATTGTAAGTTAATAAAGTGAATAGCTAATTGCAATCTATAAAAAGCTCCATTACATTCCTTGCAAGATAAACTTAACATCGTTTTCAATTAGCAAGACTATTTATGGCGATATGATGTTACAACATAACTGTATTAATATTAAACCATAATGTGTAACATATATGAAGAAAAATCATTTGCTTGGAATTAACAATTGCATTTTTCTAATCAATCAAGCACTACTAATGTATTATCATCATATTTAATTATTAGTTATAATACTTAAATATAAACATTTAAATACTTAAGTCAATCAAAAGAAGGGTTTTATCTCGACCAAATATTTACCGTGATCATTCAAGATTTGTTCCAGAATGTACTGTGTTTCAGCACTGCAGACTTCAGGCAATCGGCCACCGTCGGTTTCGCAAAGTTCTTTGGCTTCATACCATGTGTGCCATCCTGGATACACCATGAAGCAGTGGTTATCAAGTGTAGCGTCGCATTCTGCGTAAAAAAACATATATTTTAATAGTTAAGTTATCAATACAGTGCCTGTTAGCTATGTGAACTTTCACATAATATCAAGCCATAAACATGAACTAATATCAACTAGTTATGCCTAAAATTCTGATATCATGATTTATTTGATCATCACATTAACATTGATTTATAATTCAAATGCATTATGAATTGTATAAACTGCATTTAGACTGTACCTATCCCACAGGGTGATCCTCCGTATCCATCTGGACATGCACAAAAGGTACCCGTTGAATTCGCCACGCAGGTGACGCCGTGTTCACATGACGTGACATCACATGACGTGACATCACATGACTGCTGGTCTGAAAGCAAAATGAAGTGTCAATTACTGTAAATTGTGTAAGCACATTGCATATTTTTGGCATAATATGACAAATTTGTGTTCATTTTGTCTGAATAAGCTATCTAATTAATCTACTTAATTGATAAGATAGTCAAACCAATCAGATAGTTTATCAGCCTTGCTTAAGTAAAGAGTTTCTCCAATGTTACTTTGTCTACGGGTCTTGAAAGTGATGTTATTTGGCCAAATATTTTGTAAATGGTTTATACAACCACGAATAAGTGGTGTTACGAAATAAATTTATCTAGATAGTGAGTAACGATAAACTGTTGTTGACAAATGGATTATTTAAAAGGTAAAGTTATTATCCTAAAGCGTTTGAACTTAAATAGAATCAAAGTATTTTCAACTTACACATGTAGATTGCCTTATCCTCATATCCCAGCTCAATCGGTTCGCC
Source organism: Hydroides elegans (assembly GCA_001703475.1). NCBI lineage: Eukaryota > Metazoa > Annelida > Polychaeta > Sabellida > Serpulidae > Hydroides > Hydroides elegans. Next base: position 52,866 of record LQRL01111726.1, read on the forward strand.
TAACGCTGCATCTGTAAGTAGCTCGCAACCGCCATTGCGCCATTGCGCGCGTCGACAGCCGTCTGTTAGGGTGCAATGTGCCGCACAATCCATTGAGCTTCGAGCATCGGTTGCTTTCATGGCGTCTAACATTGCTCGCTCGTTTATTATTATTGAATAAATATTGCTTTTTGTTCTGGCAGCTGTCATTTGAATGAATAATTCAAATAAGAATACGATGATATTTTTCATTGTTAGCGTTTGTCGAAACGTCGGAATATAAAAACAATATCTTTCCTATTTGTATTATACTATATAAAATATATTATTAATATTTCTGGTTGGTGCGATAAAACCGGTTTTCGTATTTAATTAAAAATTATACACTGCGAAAATTCTAATATTGAACGAAAACACTCTGCTTTAATTTTACTATCTAGGTTTTTCAGATATGATACAACCAACAACTTTGAAATTCTGATATGAAGGCCAATTGAATATCCAATATATCACTTTGTGTTGCTCATCACTTGACATTTCGCAGTTCACTCATTAACATACGCCATGCCATTTTGATATTATAGGGGTGTTGGCAGTATTGATATGTTATGTTTATGTGATACTATCCTTGCGTCACATCAATTGTTTATATATTCTCGACGGTTTATTATCAGTTTATGATTTTGGAAAATGATTTAGATATATTATTGTGGTAGGGTTATCTTCATGCATTAGTTGAACTGGTCATGAAAATGAGCTGTTCTTGTTTGCATGATCAGTTGGCACAGCCAATGGGCTTGGGCGATATTTGATATTTGTTCCGCTGATGGTTGCAAACCAACTCCCTTAAATATTTAAACCTTATCTTATAGAAAATGGTTTCAGCCTATAGTACATTTAGTAAGGACATTTCCAGAACAAACCAATAATCGCAATCCTATATGTTTAATTTTGTAAAAGTAATATTCATTATTTTAAAATGGAAATAATAATAATGTTGTTCATCAAACAAGTTCTATTTATTAAAATGCTTTCTATTATGATGAAAGGTATATGAAATTGAAATAATATTGCTATAATAAATGCATTCAGAAATATTGAGTTATAAATAATGGTAGGTAGTTTTAATGAACATGATGTACTAATATCACATACAGTAAACAGTTGTTATAAATTGATAAAAATAATATATTTGTTTTTTAAACATATTATTTAAAATTAAAGCGCGCCATACCTTGCGAGCCCACATATGAAGATGAAATATAACACCATGGAGAGTGTTGGAATGCATGCTGTAAATTCAAGATGTGTTTATTTAAGTGACAAATTTAAAAGTATAGAAGCGCATAGAATTATACACAATTGTGATTAGGTCTTTATTTTGCATTGTTTTTTTCCAGCAGCCTAATCACTATGAAAGTTCACATTGATGTGTAGTTATAATAAGTAATTGCATGTCACCGTCAATAAATCAAATATTGCACTAGCTGCACCTTTTCTTTAATCTTTTCCTTGAATTGCTGTGGGCTTGGACATCTGATGACCAACGATTATCATAATTTATAAATATGTATAACTATTTTGCCAATGAATCAACAATAAGATAAATTAAGATATTGCTTGATTGGGTGTGCCTGTTAATATTTTCTAGTACAAATTTCCGACATTGATAGCTTAGTTAAATGCCTTATAAGTCTGGTATGTATTTCCCCTCTCAGAATTAATGTTTATATTACATCAACATTTAATCTTACACTATATATGCTATAAACAGGTTTATGTTATATGCATGCAATCACATTTTACTATTTTACTATTGTTACAAATATGCATAATACATGATAATCCAAATATGTTTAAGAATGACTTATTCGACTTATACCAAAAATAGGATACCGCTTTGATTGTGTTCGCGTTCCCCGTATCATGGTTTTATATGTTTTTGTAATTGTTTATTCATATTGAATATGCAGATTGTTGTTTTAGTTTAACGTCAATGCAAAATCACCGGAAATTAATATCAAAATTTCATAGTATGTAAATGGTTCATTTTTAGTTTGATTCAATAATATAAATGAATTGCTAGTCAATAACAACGGTCAATGCACGATGCTTCTGTGCTTCCATTAGAATTTAAGGAATTATTTGAATATTTGATAAACAATAAATAACATACACTCTTATAAATGCACCTCTACGTATTGTATTTCATCGCATCTCATTGTAGCCCTGCATTAACATTCAATATGTTTTATTCATATCGAGTTTTTCCACATAATAATGAACACAAAAAAAACAGTAATAGCATAGTTTCTATTTTAACCAGCAATATTTGCTGATAAAAAGTTTATGCTATAGATATTTGTCAGGTTGTGAACTAGTTTTATTATAAAAATGATATTCTCATAGATTGCCTATAACTGTTGTTGAAAGTTTGTATTTACTTGTCAAACAGATTAACTCTTTTAATTTTCCAGTCATCTATCTATGCACCCACCAGCTGAAGAATTCCTCAAGACTATACAGCAAACAACTTCAATTATTTATGTGCGTAAACATTATAAACTTAAAGCGGGTGGTAATGTTAAAACATGATACAGTTTCTGTTGATATGATATTTGCAACTGAAAATCTGTTTGCTGTAAATAAAATCAAGCGATAATCACAAATCAGTCATATTAATACTACCATAACCAATCCACAGTTGTAGGCAATGCATTATTATGCATAACATAATTCATTACAATTCCGGATCTGCTTATCTATATTTGATAAGGTATTTATATTTCGTTGTCCCACTGGTTCCTCTTAAATCAAAGCAAACAATTATTGATAAAACAATCTGTCATAGATACAAAAGCAAGCAGGTTTAGTGACGAGGAATGAACTATTTGAGTCAAAATAAATATTCAGTCTACTTTGTTCATTCAGTCTTATGAATAGATTGAGTTACTAAATTCGATGTTAGATATAAACAAATACACTCAATATCAGTGCAGCATTCTTCAAAACCATAAAAATGTTTCAGTAAATACTCTATGTATATTGAGAAAAATACTGATCGATAATGCGTGGCTTTAGTCCTAGCAGGACCCATATTCCCTGCTCTAAGCGTTCATAAAGAACTTAACCGCAATATTTGTTTGATATGGTCACGCACCTTAGCATTCAATAGCAATGTAGACTGCGTCTATATTAAGGATATCTGAGCGAGTTAACACAGAAATAATGAAATAAAACAGCAGTTGCATCATGTTATAATGAATAGCTTGATTTCAGACAAACAAGTATAGGTTATCATATATCCAGAGTGTGGTATGGGAAATACAAGGGTGTCGAGAAGAAGTCGAGACGTTCTTGTACTTTCCAGACCAAACGACGGTCTATTTGATAACCGGCTTGTTTTATTATTCATTTGAAATTGAAATGCTCTTCCCCTTTAATCCTTATACCTGAGTTGGAACTAAATAGCAATCTCCACCATTTACTCTATTGTTTTTCGAATCACAAGCTAATTAAGATAACAATTTGTGGCTTAAAATCAACTCAATTATTGTTAACATATAAAACTTGGACACCACTTCATCAACATAACTTGATAAGTGTTGTTGTTATGGAGAACCTAAGGTTTGTCAGTATCATTCACTGTATGATTTCGAGAAAGCTGTCTCAATTCTTCTGCTTATTTCTTCAGCATGACGTTCAGAAACAAATGACGTTTTGAAACATTACATATATTCAGCTCATTATTAAAGGTGGCACAAAACTATTTGTTTTTTTGTTGTTGCTGTTATAAGTTCAATGATTTGTATATTTATTCGTCGCTATATTATCAAAAGAAGCAACTCTTTATGTCTTAGGTTAATGATCATTTCTAGATAATATAAAAATTGTTTGCATGGGTTTTGCTTGTTACTTATTCCATCTGTGTTTGATAAATGACTTATTTTAAATACATTTGGTTAATATAGAAAGTGATCTTTCGATTGACGACTTAAAAGGCAGTTGATTTTTTTTCAAGATGTATATCTTATATCAGATAAATCAAAATTTCTATTGATTTAGACATTCAACATTATTAATCATCAATATTTGCTGCGTTTTTGTTTTTGTCTTTTTCGAAGTGTTGAGTTTGAGAGTTTTCATTAATTTCAATTTGTCATATTAATGCATAGGGTAAAATGTATGCCCGTTCTTGTAAAAACAAGATTGTCAAGGACAATTACCCAGCTTTAGTTTTATCTTAGCCTTGAGTTTTTTAAGTACTAGCAAACGCGTTATTGTTAATTGTATTAATGTCACTCAACAGGTTAGTGTTAAAGCAAAAGCCGGTATAAAAGTCGTATGTTATCCATTTGGTCCACCATCTACATATAAACAACAATTATTAACATATTTATGTTTATATCATTATAATATTATTATAAGGAATCGGTGGTACAAGCTGGGATTAGAACACACGACCTTATGACTATGAGTCCGTTGCTATACCCCTTAGTACAGGTCCGTATGCGATATGAATGTACATACACATAATATGTATGAGTACATCGTGACACAACCATTTATATCAAATCAAAGACTTTCAGATAAGATATGGTTGTCTTCTATAGGCACCATACATGAGAATACTATTTTTGACATTTCCTCAAGGAAAACTATTTTTGAGCTGAATCCAGGATCGAACCCACGACCTTTGGATCATGAAGCCAATACACAACCGACTGAGCTATTCGGCCAGGTGTGTAACAGCTGTGATCCAAACAGTCAATAAGTTCACCAGACATAAAAATCAATAATTTGAAGTCAGAAAACATGCCTCAATTAGAAATATGCACGTACCCATCGTTGGAGTCAATCACCCAACCCAAGAGCCTCCGCATGACCAACCATTCTGCTTGCGGCAGGTTTGGTCGTGTATGTATTACACGCCATACGACCTGTCTTACCGATAGCATATGGTATATGGTCATGGGGAATGGGCTAAATAGACTTTTTAGTATACAAAATACCACATTGGCGACCACCATGGCGACCACAATGGTTCGATCGTCATCAAAAGCACAACTGAGGTGACCATATAGAAGCTTGTGTTAAAGGTTGAAAGCTCTATGATTAAAACTGTGGGAAAAGATAGCTGTTGAAGCTAAGAGTTTATTACTATATATAAGACCAAATATGGCGGAAATGGCGAAGTCCACCATGGCGACCATAATGGTTCGATCGTCAT
>LQRL01111753.1:3338-18961 GCA_001703475.1 Hydroides elegans
AATATCAAATAATTGTAAAAAATGCGTCTCTCAAAATCTTGTAGCTAGAGGGATTTTTCAGCTTCGTAGATTGATCAATTTTGAAAAGGAAAACCGTTTTAGGAACACCTCGTTGGGTTCATTTTGCTACATATAAACCATCACAAAATGGTTTTGAAAATATTCGCCTCTTTATAGAATCCAAAGCTTATTAGAAATAGCTTAAAATGCCAATTCAGTGTCTTGTTGATATTTTGACACCGTCCTTCATAAAAAAGAATACTTATTGCGTCCAGACTTAATCCAGAACGATTAAGCTATATTTTATATACCCTAGATTTGTTTTGTAAAACAAGTGGCTCCAATCAATCAAAACCATCTTGTTTCCGTTTAGTCATTCGTTTTTAAATTTCAGAGCAGCGTATTTCTATTCTAAATGGTTTTCCTCTTCATATCAAAGAGTTTTTCTTGTTTCTTGTTTCTAGATCAGGTTAACATAACTCTAACCGGTCAGAGTTGCTTATACGCAAAAGCAAGGTTGAACTTCAAAATGGTATTTATATATGCAATGTTTCATTTTCTGTTAGTATAATCATAAGCATTTTCATGTAGTCAGAAAAAGTGAAGGTTTCAGTGACAAATTTGACATAGACTATCGCATTCGAACTTTACTCTTATCATCAAAATATATTGAACTTGCCATTTTTAAGAATTATCTGAATTAATCAAATACTAATCGATGAAGCTATGAGCAATTAATGATATTTGTTTTTCATATGAAATTTGTTTTAATATTGGCATCAATAATCAAATATACTGAATTTTGATGTGTGTTAAATCACTGTAATGAGTATGAGTTTATACAATTAAACATTATGACACTTCATAACGTGTTTATTGATAGCGATTTTGCGGACCTGGTAGTATCATTTTTCATGCCCAATTTTTCCGTTTTTTTTTCGAAACGATCATTTTACTCAAGGATCATATTTGTTAGGATATCTGTTGATGCAGATGTCTCTGAATTTAGTTTCTTTAAAAGATTATGTGATAAGATAACCTAAAACACAGTTGATTTCTTAAAATCTTTATTCTGGTGGGAGATCATGCAGGTTGCAGCAGCTTTGTGGGTGACTTGCTTGCAACTTCAGAATTAAACTTTTGATGCAAATCAGCATATTAAGCTTATTTCTAAGATATCTAATCAAAGATATCTAATCATCTTCCGCTGAATGATACATAGATTGAGAACAATTTTCAAAAATAAACCGCATGAGTGCCCCTCCTAGCAAATACGATTTATGCCACTTCAGGTCGTATCTCATGTGACCAGGGTCTTGAAACGGAAGTGGCAATGTTATGACAAGTCAATAATTTTTTTTGCGTTTTTATATATTTTTATCAGTCATAATGTTCTATGTTCATTTTATCTGTGCTTTGATGCTTGTCTCTATCATATTCCATTGAAAATCATAAGAGCATATTCTTAAAAAACTACACAGTTGACTTCATCCTGTCTACTCGTTTTCCATTCAATCCACCGAGACAACAAAATGAAAGCGCATCAAAATTTCATCAGCAACTTGGCCGGAGTTTCCAGTCTCCATTGAGGCGTGACAACAACAAACGTCACGCTGTTTGAACATGCCTCTAACGCAACAATGCTTACATATGAAATTTTAATTTGTCCTCCCCTTGTTGAGGAAAGTTATGGCCAATCTGTTGAATGCTATGCTTCGCTGGCTATAAGTCCTTGTCTATTCCACACAAAACAGAACGCACGGAACAACCTGTTTATAGTTGTTGTGCCCAGTTAATTGCTGGTTAAACTTAATTGTCAAGCGATTCTCTTTTATGCTGTTTTAATCTAGTGGAGTGCGTCCTCATGTTATAATTGTCTTCTCGTTTTATAATTGGGAACGTTTTATTCTACCTGTTGTCGGCTATTTGTTGATTAATATCAAGAGTAATGGTATAGAAATTATTCTTTATGTATTTTGATCCGTTATAGAAATACTGTTCCTTTTTCACAGAGATGAAAAGGCTGTTTGAGTAATTCATTTTCGCATATTGTAAAGCGAACTACATTTTTGTTGTCTCATATTCCTACTCTATCAATTTCCAAAGCTTCACTTTTTTGCGATATAAACAAAGGCCAGTATTTCATTAAAAGTGCAATATATTTTCATTTATTCACAGCCTCAAGCCTCTATAAAACATCCTAAAACATCTACACCGATATAACTACGCATAGCAGATAGGGCCCTGTAGCGGTTGCCGTGCATTTTTCATGAGTAAAATCTTGGCGAAGGCGAGAATCGGTTTGAAATATTCATCGAAATCACGACGACGCTTAAGCGGTTGTTTTACCTTATAAATGAGGTTAACTAGATTTTAAATATTGATTATGAGTATATGATAGGTGCTACTTACGGTACTTCTTCGGTTAATGCGAAGCCTTGGCCTTCATAAATTATTATTCAACTAATTTTGGCGACTGCTATCTAGGAAGAGAATAGGATATGAAGCAGGCTCAAAATACCGACTGAAAAGTGTGTTTCACGTCAAGGCTGCTGCATGTTTCCTAACCAAATATCAAATTTATATATTAGATGCATAAGTTTCATATCTGTTTTTTTTCAACTACTTTATACACGATTAATAACTCAATTATTAATTATACTCATAATGAATATTTTACTAGTGCATCTACATGTATTAGTGTATAATTTAAGTGTTGTGATACGCTACGTAAGTAATGAGAAATGTGGGAAAAGTGCATGATTTCCGAAAATCCAAAATTCCTTAATGGAAATCAATTTCTATATTATTAAAAGAGTTAACGATTTGATTCACTCAAAATTGTTGTCGCTTCCAATCTTTCTTATAGTAGTTTTCTAAAGTCCTAGCTGCTAAGGCTGCTAAGTCCTAGCTGCTATAAGAGTTAGAAACCCGTTGCATTTAAATGGTAATCATTGCTGAGATATAACGGTGGGGTGTATTCATCTTCAACGAACCTCGCAGAATACCGTCGACTTGCTATGGGCGGAAATTTAGATTCTGGATTGTCTCTAACGAAGGGATTACGTTTCTTTTGAAGGAGCCCACCGAAGAGTCTTAATGGGATGAGATGGTGAAATATATTTAACAAATAAGCATAAATTCCTTAAAGCAGGACCAAGTGGTACGTACCGAAGTGATCGATATTCTATATGGCGTGCAATATTCCAATCGTTTTCCCAATATTCCTATATGGACCGATATTTTAAAGGGACCGCTGCATTGGTTTGTTCGTTGGAATCATCACCCGCGCATGTCTTTTTAAGTCAACCTTTGTCCAATATCTCATAAAAGTCAAAACGCCAAATGTTGCGTTATATTGCAAACCACTATATCGATATGACATCGTCGCGTGATTATCGTGTATCATGTACTCCCTTCTTTCAGACTTCACACCTTGGGCCCTTTCAACCCCCACTCACGAGCACAATGGTTGTGACATGGCCACTGGTTAGTGAAATCACAAGGAAACAAGCAATTGCCGAAACAAACAGCCCCCGACATGCCCTGACCGTCTGTTAGCCATCCCAAAACCATATGGCTATCATATAGAGGGTACAGGAGATGTGGTGAATGTGGTTATTTTTGGATTAGTGTGGATGGCATAATGCAAACCGATGACACAGATATAAAACATAGATAATCAGAGCTGGTGATCAAGTGGATTTTTCGATTTGCCGTATGAAAATGCATTTATTCTGTTTAAAATGATATTTCAATATAATTAACAAATATTTTGTGGTATCCGGATAAAAATAGTGACATGAAAATCACGACATAAAATCTGACATGAAATCCCCGGGCACAAATACGAAATGATAGTTGATCGTTATATCAAAATTTGTTGAAAGAACAAAAGCGTTCTGAGATGTTAAAAATTGCCAAGGCCCGTGATATTATGTCCGAGAACCTTTTGACCGGATTTCACAAATGATTTTCAGGTTGCCACCTATACGCATTCGTTTCAAATCATTGCATCCAAATTTCGACTCATGATCTCATTGCGGACATCTCTGATTAACACGCTAAGGACTCGTTACAAGAACGCCAATTTGTCCGCAGTGGCGTGCAAATAGCTCAGGAATCAGGTAGGCAACAATAGATACAACAAAGGCATTATTACCTAATTTTGTGGTTTGGCCACTTCACTTTTTCATTTTTACATTTTGTTTTGACTTGATTGGAGAGCTAGTTATCTAATTATACTGATTATCTATATAAAAAAAAACGTTTTTTTTATTATTCGTTACTTCTTGTTTAGCCTTTCATTGAATGCGTAAATAATAATGACGGTTTACAATTAAATACAATTAAAATGAAATTTTTAATTTTCTTTTGAATTAAAAAAAAACATAGATTGTTTAAAGTTAATTTGATTATAGAGATAGACTAGTGCAAACCAGAAGATCGCAATAATTTTGTTCTTCTATTTTGATTTTATTTTTGTTTTTACAATTATTTCATATATCTAATTATCAAAAATTGATACTTGATTCAGGTATGAAGCGATATATAAGATATCGATCGCTAAACAGTATCAGTAAAATAGAATGCCAGCACAACAAATTGAATCAAGTACTAAGGCATTTAGATTTAAATGTTTATTCATTTTTTTTCTTCAAAAATATCCAACCGTCACAGCCCTTCAGTTATAGATTTTACATGCATGTGTGGTAAACACACGAAGTACAATCGCGCAGTAAAAATTGACTTGCTCTGATGCTTTAAAAATGTAAACATAATTTTGTATACTCAGATAGATTATCAAAAATTCAGCTTTTTATGATTACAAATCCGATATTCCAATATTTTCCTTACGGAAAACAAAAACATGTGTTTAAGAAGTTAAACGTTTTTGAGTTCCCCAAAAGGAGTACATTGAAAAAATAAATGAAAGCTGCGAACATATTCCCGTATGACAAGGCTCTTGATTGTAAAGTGATCAACCGGACCGTCGAAATATCATATAAATTACTTTGGTCCGTTAATTATGATTTTTTAAAGCAATTATAATTAACTGCTTTCCACAAAAATGAATATAACATATCGGCCAATATTGTTATGAAAATATATATGTTGTAAATCTTAAAAAGTTGCAACATAGTTTATTGTAAGCCGCAATCAATATATAGGTTTACCAGCAATGAATAATAGATAGATCCATGCAGACCAACGCAGACAATCAAGGGCTGGTGTATTATGATTGTTTTCTATAGAACACTTTCCTGGTATATCTGATTCAGTCCAGTTCAGTAAAGAGGAACATGTTTTTTTACGTTTTAAACACGTGAAAAACACAAAATTTGGTAAAAACACGTTTTTAATTAGTGAAAAATACGTTCTCTGTTTATTGGGAGAGCATAAATTCAGCATATTACATACATTTTGTTGACAACCACGGTAAGCCCTGCATTTGTGAGTGCCAACAAAATGGGGGCTTGGGCGGTGTTTTTGACACAGGGGCTTTTTTCTCTGGGTGGGACGGGATGGCTTTCCAAGTCTTTTACCCGCGCGACTGAGCATTTGGCATCTTAATCAAGGGACACTCTCCTCCGTCCACGAAGCATCGCCGCTAATGCCCCGTCTACATTAAGGCGATCTAAACCGTCATTTATGGGTCCCCGTGGGGACCGTGCTACTTAACGCTCATAGTAGCTCTAATGAAAGTAAATGAAGCTTTAGGGGCAGGAGGACCCACGCTGCTTGACGGGTTGCATCTGATCCCTGGCTTAAGCGGGGTCCTTCCTCCTTTCTCTGCTGCGGAACTGGCAGGCAGAATACCAACAGAATTAACATGTCCTTTTGTATGGCAAATCAAAGTGATGTATCGTCGAGCAATCATTTAAATTGACTCTCAAGCCCCTCCTGTGCTTTCCTCCGTCCCACTACTCTGCTGCTGTTCTAATGGCTTGTTTGTAACCCATCATGTTCCCCGCAAATGCACTCTATCTCTTCAGAGTCTGTCTCCAGAGAGGACGCCACAGCTTAGGGCTGTATCTCCTCCAAAAAAGTAGAGACATAAATCACATGGTTTGCGCCCGTAAGCCCCCTTGTCTTTCGCATTAAATGACCCGCTTGCGACATGTCTTGATCATTTGGCTGCTTGCAGGACTCACTTGGTAACCTGCAAATGGCTTCTTTTATGGTTGAGTGGGATTATGCCACTTTAGTGTGTTTGATGGTTTTGTTTTTAGTTTGAGTGTCATGTACTTTTGCTCATGTTGCCTCGCCCCAAAAGATCAAGAGTTCACAAGAGTATAATCGTATTATCGTAGCAACATGGGTAGACAAATATTTTGAGCAAACAAAATAATTTATTTTTAAAGACATCTTTATGCGTCAATCGTTTAAATCTCTTTAAGATGTGATTGAAAAGTAAACAAAAAATGCAAGAATTTATTTACATTTAGTCGACTTCCGAAGACAGCACTAAATTGAAATATATTCGTCGACATATTGGTGACGTATATTATAGCACACTCTGCTATATTTCTCAAATAACGATTACTCATTAGAATTATCGCAGCTACATGGGTAGACAAATATTTTGAACAAGCAAAAAAAAATATTTTTAAAGACATATCCAAATCTCTTTAAGAAGTGATTGAAAAGTAAACAATATTGTAATTATCTATTAATATAGTCGACTTCCGAAGACAGCTCTAAATTGAGTTACATTTGTCGACATTTTTATGACGTATTTTAAAGCAAACGTTGCGATGCATCGAAAAAATAAATTAATTAAATAAATAGATAAATAAATAAATTAATTAAGGACTTCAAATGCCTATGTTTTGTGCATATTTATGTATTGTAAAGATTGAATGAGGCAGAAATCATTTCTTCATTCGATAACATTTTGACCAAATTTCTGAAAAATTATATCAAGGTCAGCGGAATTGAAAGGATAATCTAATCAATGTACCACAGTATATTGTTTCTTTATATTGATAATAGTTCCATTATTATGCTATTATCGTTTTAAGGACAAGACCATGAAACACACTTTCAATACAGTCTTTTTCGCACAATGACAGTTCATATTGAACTTGATTTAAAAAGGGTCTATATTATATACTTGAGCTGTCGAGTGAATTCTCGAGTAAACCGTTGAGTAAAAGTGTTTTACCCATATTACTCCATTCCTCATAAATATTTTGATAATAAGTTACAAGTAAACTAATATGTGCATAAAACTAATCGTGCCACGCAATATTTACTTTCAGTAGGACATTGAAATTACTAATTAATTATTTTTTAAACTTTATAAACTTTATAAATTATGATGTACATGTATGTGTAACATCATGGAATTTCCTTCCATTTATAAATGCATGTATAAATTTTTCTTTTTTTGAAAACTTTTAGATACATTATAAATTCAGAGCACCTCATTGTGTCTACTTAATTACTATATATGTACATGTATATAAAGGGCACCCCACGACGTAATTTTTAAAATGTTATAATTTGAACATAACACAACTTGATTCTTTAAAACACGCAATAAATAGTCAAATTAAGACAAATGAATTTTACAAGAAGGTGTTCCTATTTTTGTAGCTAGCTGGCCCCATTGCGCCTATCTAGAAATCAAGAATCCGAAGAGGAACACCTTTTTTGAAAAATGAAAATTGTTATACTGGTATGTATGACCAATTTAAAGTTGTATTTTAGTTCATTGCGCCTAGCTACATATAGAATTTTATCTGAATAAGATCAAACTCGAAATTGTGAAACGAATCAGTAAAAATCAACAAAAATATAAAAGGTGTTCCTAAATTTCTTGTAGCTAGAAGGCAAATTTTGAAAAGTTGTAGCTAGATGAAATTTGAAAAGGAACAGCTTTTATGAGGAACACCTCATAGGGTGCTCTTCGTATATGTTTAATTTGCTTTTATATTCATGTATGTAAAAATACAAAAAAAAAATTGCAATTGCAACAGAATTAAGTTTGACTCTTAAGAAATCAAACATGTGGGGGTTGTCAATTTTGTCATTGATTCCTTTTACCAGGGGGTAACTTCCTGCCTAAAATTACAAATAATGGCAAATTGGGTATAACATGAGATTATCATGAGTCGCAGATTACATGATTAAGGGTGAAAGTTTCAATATGTCGGTGCAGTTTTAAGCAGATGTTAAGTGATACTTTTGGCTAAGCATCTGCTTTTACCTGTAAGCCCCGCTTAACAGCAACCCACTTATCCCATTTTACTTTCTCTTCTTTCACACGAAATTACACCTACATTTTATACATTTCAATTAAAGCGAATTACTATGAAAATAGTCCGTGCATGTTTGGATTGTATTTGCTTGTGATGTTGTTTTGTTGTTACGTGTAAAAAGGAGGGGTCGGGGCTAGGATGACCAAACCCCCCGATAAAACACAATAAAACATGCTATCGTCCCTTTGTTAGCAAGACTGATGCGTAAGATTATTAGAGATAATTGAGATGAATTACTGCTTATTTTCATTGTAATTTATTTTGACAATATTCGAATCTTTTGATCAATAGAAAAAAAATCATACAGATGCACCTTACACAAATATCGAGTACTTTAGAATCTGCACTCGATACCTGCAATATTGAACCTGTTTTATATTCCATTATTACAGAAAATCAAAAAGAATATTCTTTGTGCAAAGAGCACTCAGTGTTTTTATTTTACTCTGATTTTTGACTGATTTTACAGGTGATATGATGGCCAACATAATTACACAACATATGGTTGGACCAAGAGCGAATGATTTAATTATTAACGATTGTTTATTTATCTTCGTTTCTTATTGATTATTCCCTTAGCAAATTTGTTGCCTTTGTTTTCTATTATAAAGAAATATAATCACATTTAACATGTCCAAACACAAAATTATAACTAAAACAATAAAAAAAAAAAGATTAGTCGAAAATGGGGTTTGAGCAAATGTAACACAAATATCTGAATTGCAATTTAAAAAAAACTCAGAATATGTGCAGTTATGATTTAAAATAGGTGTATAAAAATTCGAAATATTATTTTATGATTAAATTAAACTAATATGTATTTATTTTTGTAATTAAATCGTTTGAACCTTAAAAAAGATGTGCACTTTTGATTCAATCAGTGCAATAATCTTCGTGATAGATTTACATTGTAAAAAAGAAAGGGAAACACATAATAATCTTTATTCAAGAAAAGTATTAACTATTTTCCGCTTCTAAGATAAAACACGTGCCAACAAGAACTGGACGCAACTGTGGTAAGATATTTTCTTCGCTGTTAAATTATATATTTGATCAAAAATGAAAAGACTGTATTAACAGCATCATTTTTATATTTTTTCGCAAAAATTATATAAGGATGCTTTAGTGAACAGTGAAGACGCACCTTATATTCAGTTAGGCCTTAGGCAGTATAAGTAAACTATATGTAAGGAAAAAATTGTATTGTGATCTGAAAAAATAGTCGCGAGTTCAAACAATGGATTTCGTTCATGCCGTTGTTTATACATGTATGTCCCATTATGTTTAATCTAAAGAATTTATAAATATATAATTTTGTCTTTCAAATACCGTTTTCGCGGGGCCGTAGTGGTAGGGGCCGTAGGAGTTGGGACCAAAGTGTCTGGGTTGGGGGTCCCAAGTTTTATTTTTTATTTTTTTTATTTTTCTTTTGACAGGGGTATGTCGTGTCTTTTGCGATGATCCTAAGAGACCAGAGGGACCGATGTGGTATGGACCGAAATGTCCAGATCTAGGTCATAGGGCAAAAACCCTCCCGGTCAAAAGCCTTCCCGGCTAAAAGCCCTCCCATTCTGGCAAGGTAGGCTAAAGGCCCTCCCGGTTAAAAGCCCTCCCGGCTAAAAGCCCTCCCATTTTGCAAGGTACAAATGAAATATATTAGATTTTTTAAATTTTTTTTTTTTGCATATTTTCAATATTTTTCAACGGTCACAAAGGAACCACGGTCATTCGCAATGAATGGACCGATCAGAATGGTATTAACATAATCATGGATCCCACTCTATGCTATACACACAACAGGTATATCAATATATTATATACTATATGCGATATATTTCATTTTTACCTTACAAAAACGGGAGGGTTTATAGCCGGGAGGGCTTTTAGCCTACCTTGCAAAAATGGGAGGGCTTTTAGCCGGGAGGGCTTTGGACCGGGAGGGCTTTTGACCGTTTACCCCAGATCTACCATTCAATTTTTAAAATTCATCTAGCTTTACATCTTTGTTTTTTTTTTTAAAGTACATTTCGTTTTTATAACTGAATCATCAATAATGTGCGTTATTACATTTATAAAGCTACATTTAAAGTACAGTTGCTTATTAAAGGGGACACCATCCCAAGAAACAATCAACCACACATCTAAAACCACGACACACGCGTTCGACACGAGACCCCATCTTCCTGAAAAAGTCGTTTGCACCCTCAGGGGGTTGTTGGACGAAAGCGACACAAAATGAGGGTGTTATTATATTTAATAATGTTTAGGCAAGGTTGATTATGCGCCACAAAAGATGATCGCTGGTATGGGGCACGTGCGAGCGATCATTATAAATTATTCACTGTTTTGTTTAACTTAGCTGAAGCGCTGTTGACTTTTTAAGGAGCTCCCCTCTTAAAATGGGAAAGATGCATGGGGGCTGTGGGGGTATAAAAACGAAGGTTTTAGTCTGAACCCCTTTTTCTTTTTAGGGGTTTTGGTATATCGACAGGTGGATTATATCCGCGTAATTTCTTTAAGTGTTTAATTAAATTGATCATCTCTAAACATTGTGTGCTAATTAAAACTGGTACATGCAAATGCTGGTTTGAGTTTGAAAAAGGATGATATGGTGCATTTTTCACGTTTTTTGAACATGTAAATTCTTTAATTTAAGACATTTGAATAAATAAACCAGCAATGAATAATACAAAGTGATCAGTCAAACATATTAAAGCAAAGAAGAAGACAAAAAACAGAAGACTTGATAATTTTGCAATATTTTATTAAATAACAAACAAAGTAAGCATACATTGTATTATTTTTGAAATGAAAATAATGGAACACACATACAATATGTAGAATATCTACTACTATAATAATTAGCAAGTTAAAGCTTTGAACAAACCGAATTCCCCACGGATAGTTCGTTACCCTTATTAAACGCATAATAATTGCAAATCTGCCTTTTTTCAAAATGAAATATCATAGAATCTTTAATAGCTGTTTTAACTTTGTTGAAAAACTTTGTGTCTAGCTCTAAAACCAAGCATAGTGATAGGGTCTAAATCATTTTGCAATAATTTAGTGCACAATAAATTTTATAAATGTGAAAACTTATTTTACAAACACCAATTAATTATTATGAAGTGTATCAATATCTATTGTTGTAAAAAATGTATTTCTCTACAAACAAACATTCTAGTTTTTATAATAACTCAGTACGAAATTTATTTCATAAATGCCTAATTTTTGTTTACAAAGATCAGTTTATTATTATATTAAGTAGTTCATTGAAATTATAAGCGTACACAATAAAGATATATTCAGGACTCAAAGCTATTGACGTAAATATGTACAAAAATGCAACATGTTGTCACATTAAAATTAATCTTCATCACAGATACTCAATTTCTCATGTAGTTGAGAAATATTATTTAAGTAGTTCTCTAATAAAAAAAAACACAATTACTTTAATCTAATAGCCACAATTAATAAATCTAAATAGAAAAGTGTTATGATTCTATTAGAATTGATTATATCGATCAAATATTTTGATTTGAAGCTCTTTTGATATAGTTTTAAAACAAATTATATATCTTAGCGACACGAAAAGCATTTGAAAGAGAAATGAATAACTAAAGAAACATTTACAATCACAACCTTTTCTGAATTATTATTAATTTGCAAGTGTATTATTAATTTAGCCAGATGTAATAGAACTTCTATCACAAGAAAATGTGAAAATCAAAATTACGTTTCTCGTTGACGAATTGAGCAAAAAATATGTATCTTCCGTCTAGTGATATTTAAATGATAATAACCTTACTCAATTCTTTACACTGTTCTTTTTTAGGTAAACTAATTAAAATAAAATGTCTAAAACTGTTTTATTTACAGTTCGATTGTTTATATTTTATCTAGAATAAAATGAATAATAGGTATGCTTTACCTCTTATCATAAACAAGACTACACTATCTAAATTGAGCCGTTTTTGACTAGAATGAAAATGAGCATTTTTTTATGATAAATATATGTACAAGTCACAATATGTTCAATGCACGCCGATTCCCTTGGTATTTCAATCACTCTCTTCTCCCATCCCGCTATAACTTCTATTCTATTTCTATCATTTTCCCAAATAAAACACCCCCCTTTTATCGTGCTAGCTGTGGTACCTGTGGTCCTTGCATAGTAACCGATGAGAACTTCATTCGTTTCTGCTTTTGTCGTTGGTTACAGAACCACACTCGCACCACGCTCTTTTTGAGTCCCAATTTCTCGGCGATTTGCGAGATCTTTTCGCCCGACGGCCGCGGCTGGATGGCGAAGTAGGCTTCGAGCGAGCGTTTTTCAGCAGCTGTGATAGAAGTGCGTTTTTTCTTTTTGTCATTTTGTGCCATGGATTCCTCCTCGGCACGCTGTTGCCGAGCTTGAGCCTCGGCGTCCTCAAGCCACGTTTGTAGAACTGGTTTCAACGCGATCATGTTATTGTGACTTAACGTGAGCGATTCGAAGCGACATATGGTGCTCTGACTGAGCGATCCAACGCCGGGGATTTTCAGTTTACCGAGCGCCGATCCCACATCAGCTTGCGTGACGCCCAGTTTAATGCGTCGCTGTTTGAAATGTTCGGCGAACGCTTCGAGTTCTCTCGGATCGCACTCGAGATCGTGAGGCGACACATGCTGACCCATGCTATGCGGGCTAATGGGACCGCCCGTTCCCATTGCGGGCGTGGGTGAACAGATCTGCTGCATGCTCTGTGCGCTCATCCCGCCGACAACGCTATTGTGTGCGCCACTGTACGCGGGGTTATACATCTGCGCGCTATGCGAATGCGACGGGATACTGCTATCCGGCGTGAATCCCCCGAGCTGATCCAGCATGGATTCACCGACCGACGGCGATCCGAAACCCGGGACGCCCGGTAGTTGGGGATGGCGATTGTTGTTATGGTGAAGCGGGGATAGATCGTTGTTGCCATAGAGACTGTCGTGTTTGATGTAGCCGCCCAGAGGGTGGTATCCGGCGGAAGTGGATTTGGAAATGTCCGACATCGCGGCGGCCTCGGCCCTGGCGAGGAGGGGATCGTCGCTTGTGCCGTACATGGAACTCTATGGAAAGAGACAAAACATTGATATAATTTAATGGATAGCAAAATTAACAATATCACAAAAACTATGTTGTCCTTCATGGAAATTTTAGGACAATTCAATTAATATACTCGATAAAGTCATTTTGTGTTTAGGATCATAAAGGCACTACATAGTTTGTTAAATGCTGATGCGCCTGTAGACAGAGAAATAAAGCGAGATTATCGAAATTCATTTTTAAAAATTGTAAGAAACTTTATCGTATTTTTTAGAATAAAAAGTATTTCATTTACTTAAACCCCCGCTCAATTATTAGTTATAAAGACAAAATAGTTTTATTTCTAATGCTAATGGCAGTTTAAAAAAAAAGATTTAAATAATAAATATAAATTCCTAGTTGAAAATAAAACTTGTTTAATTTTACTTCAACAGCACTTTCCTTTTTAATCTTTTTAAAAAAGGTTTTGTTGTTTAAATTAATTTGACTCAATTTGATATGAACTGTTATTATTAGATTACCACGTCGAAATTTAATCATGAACTGATAACAAGCTGCATTGTAACACTTTTGCAGTCGAAGTCTGAATACTACAGTATGAATATTTTACAATATTTAGCAATTTAACTATAGTAAAGTTTATATCAGGAAAAAGGTTTCGCACATTAAAATTAAGATATTATCAAGTCTATCAACCTATCATGTCTAATTTCCAAAGCGGATCAGTTATTCTATTTTACTTCAAAATTGACTATTAGATTTCAGTGGTTTAATATTTCGTATAAAACTTTTTTTCATTTTTCGGAACCTAACATATTGCCGAAATTCATTATTTTGATTTGATTATAAAATAAAGTAACCAAAATGATTCGCCAAAATTTGAAGAACACTTTGTGATTTACCAATTTAGATGTTATACTTACAAGTAAATTTCCATGTTGATTTCGTTTGCTTCTGTTAAATTCATATATTTCAAAATAGATCTAAGTTTCAACTGAAGTCGTAAACAACTGCCGAAATTGTGGGGTTCGTATCCACATTAAAATAAATCTACATGTATGTCCGAATTCTATTGAAGTACCATTTAAGTTATTTAATTAATTTAATTATGCCTTAAGTTTTTTTCTAAGTTTATTTTGTCGAATTCCTGAAGAATTAAATAAGAAATAAAATAAGATGAAGTCCAGTGTAACATAACGCCAAACCCTAAATGGCCAATGGAACCTGAAAAGTCTGAGTCCCTATCAAACCCTTATTAATAAAACACTAAAATCCACTATATACATTAGCTAAGTTAATCACTGTTGAGTCTACTGTTCAATTATGAATTCCACACAATTTCAATAAATCAACTTTTGGCGTGATATTAAACTAATGTATTATACAAAAGTAACTCAATTAGGCCCGAGTGGTGATTAAAAATTTAGTCGCTCTATTCCCCGATTCCGTTCGCCAGCCGCAATTGGCACGCTCTGGCTTAAGCCCATACGAATTAAAAATTCAAACCCGAATTGATGAAAATTTAATTTGATACCTGGTAATGATAAATCCCTGGGTAAGAAGACATATTGTGCGGTCGATGCATATCCATCTGCATTTTGGAAACGTCTTGCTGCTCCTCGCGATTAAAAATGTATTCTCCTCCGTTTAAAATGAGTTTTAATTTTTAATATTTATATTCGCTGCTGTAGCGGCCTGGCACTCTGACGTCGTTAAGTGAAGTGAAGATCCCTGCTTAATGCCGTCGTCACAAGAGTTAGACGATATTGCCTCGTTCTGGGTTGCGGGGCCTTGTAGAAGGGTGGTGAGAATGACTCTCCTCCTCCTCTTTGAATCAACCCCACTGTTGCTGCTGATGCTTTAACTACACAGAAGGCGGCGGCGGTTTAAAGGGGGGTGGTGTGCGATTTTGCCGAAGAGGGGGTAGTGTAGCGGTTCGTCGTCGCTCGTTCGGTGTTCTGACCAGGTGTGGTATTGGAAGTTTGCCCATTTATACTTCCTCCTGGCAACAAGAGCGTCTGCTTAGAAGGTATAGAGGGGGAAAGACGCCATTGCTGCTTGCTTGCTGCGGCCATTGATTGGTGAAATATGCGAACAGATGAATGTGAAGTCGTCGGGTAATTGGCAGACATTAATAAAATATGAAGCGAATCAGGAGACAGCAATCAGAATTAAGGCATATCGACAGGTAAAGGGGATGAGGGGAGAGTATTTCCACATGTAAGGAGGTGGGAAGAATACATGGGAAGGTATGGGTAGGGAGGGGGGGGGGGCGGGTAGGG
>LQRL01111772.1:0-11695 GCA_001703475.1 Hydroides elegans
AACAATTTATCTCCAAATCACAAAAATAATGGATAATAACCAAAGACATTGGAAAGTGCGACCGCGATCGGGCAAATGGGATTTTCGTGTTGTAAAAATTATTTTGACCTTAAACATTTTATAAACTAATGGAAGAATGATTAGTACATCTCGAGAAATCACTATAATCTATAGCAACCATATAAACATTAACTTAATAATGTAATTAAATGACCTAAATCAGCTTTGTATTGGTATGGCGTTTTGTGATTTTTGATTTTGACCCCTATGTGCTTAATAGTCCGGTGGCTAATACCATTCCGTGTGCATTTCTTGTTAAATCTTGAAACTAAGCATTTTCTGAATGGTCTTGGTGTCCTCTTCAAAATGAAATATGTTTCCAATTTTTATTTTGAATATTAAGGTATGAAAATTACGATGGCCGAAAAGCTCATTTTAGCAAGAAAAACGTCAATGATAATTAACGAAACATTTTATTTGAACCAAATTCGCTTAAGAAAAAACAATTAAAAACAGCTTCTAAGACTAATTCGAGAAAACACCAATCAGTCATTCCTCCATATTATCATTTAGAAAATTACGATGACCGGGAAGTGTATTTTTTCATTGCTTAGAATCACCATATGTCAAACATCGGTGTAACTGCCAATTGTTACAAATATATAATAATATCAAATAAAATGTAAACTATTGTATATTGTATATTTATTGTGACACATATTTTTGGCCATTTCAATAAATTACGATGGCCTCTAAGCACGTTTCATTAATAATCTATAAATCATATGAGTAGGAATTTAGAAATATTAAGGATCCATTACAATATGTTTTATACAGGATTGATTTTATGTAATAAGGACCATATAATTTTTTTCAAACAAGAAAAGCATTTGAAAAAATACGATGACCGGAAAGTGCAATTTATTTGTAAAGCTAACAATCAGCGTATCTCAAGAATCAGTATAACTATCGACTTTTAAAATCGATAATAGCATTAAACCACATGCTATCTATCATCCTATTATTTGCATATGATACTTTTGTATTGTTTCGCTAAATTACGATGGCCCACAAACACGTTACTCGAACATCTTATAAATCATATAAACAGCAAAACATATTACAACTCTATAACCTCTAAAATAATCAATACGACTTGTAAACGAGATTATTACGACCAATTTTAAACTCATATAGATACCACATAGTGATCTTTTTTTACACCATAGTGATCTTTTTTGTGTTTTCTTATGTGCTTTGCCAATTAATTACAATGAAAACATGGATAATAAAACACTTGTTTTAATAACTAAACTAAATATCTGCAACTAAAAGAAAAACCAAACAACATTTGGGATCTGACAAGGAATTAACTAGTGATCTGAATATGCTGATCAATTTACGATTCAATATTTCTTTCCCAACTTTTACACTCTTTCATATTCAGAAATAATTCTTATTATTGAATGATTCTGGTACTTCGTTTTCCTTTTGTACATATTAACTATGACAATTACAACAACATAGTACCGTTATGGATACAAACAAATATGGTATTTTAATTTCATAAATATATCTAATAAACTCAGAAAATTATAGAGCGATAATACCGCTATGCGGAAAAACGGAAAACGAGAGACCTGCAAAAAGTACAAATAACTGGCATTTAGTTCACAAATTCAGTTCATGAGCACGACGTAGAGACAAATTCAGAACTTTTGATGGCAATCATATAGTGGTATATTTCACATGCCGTCATCGTCCGATTCATTTACGGTGTCAACGTTCTGACTTTGAGCGTCATGCAGGAATCCTCAGCAGCCTTCTAGAGGTGTTGGCAGAGGTATTGGAGACATTAACATTGTAAGGCTTAGGAACAGCTGATTTCGATATTATGCTCCATGGATGCGAATGTTACGTTTGTCCCCTCTATGACGTTAAAGCAAAGTTAGAAGATATTGGACAGTTACGATGTTTTAGGAAAAACAAGAAGAAAGACACAAGCTGCATCCTAGCAGGTCTGCACTGCGACAACGCGTCCTCCGGACGCCCTTCCAAGCTATTGTATGGTCAAACGACACAGTTGATGTTCCTGAAAATCTCGCATGAACAGTTAGGATGGCTGCTTGGCAAAAACGATTATGTTCCAGTTCCAACAAGTTTGCCCCTGAAGCCATTACGGAACTTGTCAAGTGTCAATGTCTGAAATCGAAATGTTGTTTTAGGTGCTCATATTGGCAATCTGCATGATGCAAGTCAGCACGTTGACACTATATCAGTGAATGATTGCCACCACAAGTTCGTCGTGCTCCTGAACTGAATTCGTGAGCAAAATGCCAGTCATGTGTACATCTTTGTAGGTGTCACGTTTTTCGATTTTCCGGATAGCGATATTGACGTTCTATAGTTTTCTGAGTGTGATAGATATGTTTGTGAAATAAAATACGATATTTGTGTTTAACCATAACGGTATTTCCTCATTGATAATATGTGCAAAATGAATACGAAGCCAATTACCAGCATCAACTAATAGTTTAAAAATTATATATGAAAGTGTGTAAAAGTTTGGAAAGAAATGTTGAATCGTAAATTAATCAGCATGTCAAGATCACTAGTGTAATTTGATTGTACTTATAGTTGCAGATATTTAGTTTCGATATCAAACAATTGCTATATTATCCATGTCTACATTGTAATTAATTGGCAAAGCACATGAGAATATATGAAAAGGATCACCTTTGTGTTTGAAATGGGTATAAATAATCTTGTATACAAGTCGTAGAGAATATTCTAGGGTTTATATATTTGTAATATGTGTGGCTGTTCATACTAGTTATAGAATGTTAGAGTATCGTGCTTATGGGCCATCGTAATTTAGCGAAACATTAAAAAAGTGTCATATACAAATGATAGATTGATAGCATGTAGTTTAATGCTATTATTGATTTGTAAAGTTCGATAGTTATACTGAGACTTGAGATACGCTGATTGTTAGCAATACAAATAAATTGCACTTTTTGGCCATCGTATTTTTCAAATGCTTTTCTGGTTTAACAAAAAATGTTTATGTGGTCTTTATTGCATAAAATCAATCCTGTATAAAAAATATTGAAATAGACCCTTAATATTCCTAGATTCCTACTCATATGATTTATGGATTATTAATGTAACGTGCTTAGAGGCCATCGTAATTTATTGAAATGGCCAAATATGTGTGTCACAATAAATGATAGTATACATTTTATTTGATATTATTATATATTTGTAACAATTGGCAGTTATACCGATGTTTGACATATGGTGATTATAAGCAATGAAAAAATACACTTCCCGGCCATCGTAATTTTCTAAATGATAATTTGGATTAATGAATGGTTGGTGTTTTCTCGAATTAGTCTTAGAAGCTGTTTTTAATTGTTTTTCTTAAGCGAATTTGGTTTAAATAAATCGTTTCGTTAATTATCATTGACGTTTTTCTTGCTAAAATGAGCTTCTCGGCCATCGTAATTTTCATACCTTAACATTCAAAATAAAAAATGGAAACATGCTTCATTTTGAAGAGGACACCGAGACCATTCAGAAAATGTATAGTTTCCAGATTTAACAAGCAATGCACACGGACTCATATTTGGGTGGTGTTACCGACCGGACTATAAGGTGAATAATTTAGATATCAAGTGTTGTGCAATTGGTCTGAAAATTTCATAAAGTATTTACAAGATACTCGACTTTCATAATCTATTTGTATCAAAATCATATATCTTCTAATAAGATTTTGAGAAATGGTTAAAAAAAAGTAATTTTTGACTTTCCGTATATATATATATATAAAAATAGGATAATGTTACATTGGTTTAAATGAAATATATGAAATCCTATTTTTACGTTTAAAATCAAAGGAACATTCAGTTAAAGGCAAATTTGGCCTGCCTAAGGACGAGTCATGGGTCTATACGGATCTCTACAATTACTATTTTTAACAAAGCACACCACGTGCATAAGCTGTTTTCTCCAGACTCTCCCAAACAAACGTGTGAGAGGGGATGTTTGCATTATTTATCCAGTACTCGTGAACACGTTTTTATTGTAAGTTTGTAATGTATCCTTGTTGTGTTTGTAGATTTTTTGAAACCTTGTTCAAAGGATGTAATTATATTGCTTTTAATGATATTTTACTGATCGTACTTCAAATACTATGGACAAATTATAAAATTAAATGCAAAACATTGTTTTTACCGAACATGTTATTCGGACTACAGTGTATCGGTATTATTGCAGAGAATATACCATCTGAAAAGATTATATTTCATTCTATCTCCCAAACCTTCAACGAAAGGGATTAAAAAGATATATTCCAAGAAAACTGAGGACGTTTTAAGATTACGAATATATCAAAATTAACATGGTTTCAAAAACGTTTTAATGTATTTTTTAAAGACGTGCTACTGAAATAGGGTAGAAGAGTAGGGTTGAAATAGAGATAAGTAATACCAATAAAACATTGAAATGAGGGAGGGGTACAGTTAAAATAAAACAAAAGGGTGGAGGAGGTACATGTATTTCGGGAGGCTCATTCAGTGACAAATAGCCGTTATCCAAAGAAACACTGATGTTTCAATAACGTTCCTGTGATATACAAGTTTCTATCCTAAAACGAAAATATAAATGCACATTGAATATATATTTTTTAAACAAAAAAAAGATTTATTTCACAGTTATCTCAAAGAACTCCATCCCATTTCTTTTTGGTAAAGTATTGAAGTTTGTATCAGATTGCAAGATCGCATGTACATGTAGGTCGGATCTCTACATGTCGGTTTTAAAAGTGCGCTTAAAGTTATTGAATCTAATGTTCGTTAGAAATGGTGATATGCGTTTAAAAAGAAACTATGTAAATTTCAATCTATTCAATGTCACCATGTTATATGATGATAAACTTAGTAGGATAAATGTTTGTAATCAACGCAAATCATGATTTTGCCTCTAAACTATTTTTTCCTGATCATCAAAAAGCAGGCAGATCTCTTCATTCTAACAAGCGTTTGAGCTTGATTTTTGCAGTTGCTTTAAATTTTTATTCCTTAAGGTCATCACAGGAACATAATTTTCTCATTATTCAATAAAAATAAAATGATTTGATGACGTTAATTTTATTTAGAAGAGAAAAAAGTACTTGGATACTTTGGTATAAAAACATAGACAACACGCAGCATAGCTAACATGCTTGGGAGAGTGTGAGCTTTTTGCAGCACATGTGCTCATTTGCATAGATAAGTGACGTCAACTGTAGAGATCCGTATAATATTAATTGCGTTGCGAATACAAGCGTGCAGAGTACCGTGAAAATACCCTGGGAGACTGAATATGTATTTGGAAGTACCGGTACTTTATCATATCAATATACAGTGACACTTGAACGTATAAAACAAAGTGTAACACAGACGTTTACACATTCTAGTGAATACGTGGAATCGGGAGCGAACCAAGCAAATGATTATTACATTTCTATGAACCATAAAATTAATATATATATTGTATTATCCGCTTGTATTAATCTATATGATTTTTAGTTGAATCGGTCCTACTCACATATTTTGTGCATTAAATAGTACGTTTTTTTTCACATCAATCGACAAAAAAAGTTTTTTTTTTCCATATGGCGTATGATTTATAATTTAAATATAAAATTCTACTTTGTAGCCTGCGACAAAGGATGCTGAAGTCCACTATCTTTATTCATAGTGATTATATTGCATTCTTTATTTCATAGTCCTTCAATTTCCTACAGTATCAATTCTACTTTGTTATGTTTTTAAGATTGTATCAAAATAAAACGAACCCTCTCATGACCTACTCAGAACCCTCTCAGATGTCTAGAATATTGTATAGACTCTGAATGAATGACATTGTACAACCGCTTAAATAATTCTGAGTACTCGATAACACACTTCCTTTCAAATATTGACTTTTCATGGTAACCCTCATATAACATATTCACAACGCAGCCTATTCATGGTGACACCTAGAAACTAAGCAGACGACAGTAGGTAAAGGGGTGGGGAGCTGAAATTTCGATTTGGGGTTTAATTAATAGAACAGGGGCCTTCTTTAAACCCTTTTAACATGCATTTTGCTTTTCGATTTCTCACAAAATTATTATTCTCCGATTCATAAATGAACTATTGTCCCTAAAAGCGAAATTATTATCTATTTATTTCATTTTGAAATTTTCATATCAAATCAAAGTCAGAAATGCAGTTCCATCATGCTGAAATAACGATAAAAATTCTAGTTTAAATGTCAATTCATCCCGTCAATTTATTGTTATGCAGTTGCAATTTCAAACTTAGTGATGTAAATAGTGGGAAACGGTTATATTATGCATAGAAACATTCACATTACCAACATTATTGTGTGTTTAATCTTTATAATGCAATATTTAAATCGGCTATAATATAAGACCGTTTATTGATGCATGAATACTCTGATTACATGTAAATTTTGATTTATGTCTTGAAGAAAAAAAACCGTTTCAAAAAGGTGATACAAAATCATTGAAACTTGCGTAATATAACATTTGATGATAAGGTTTCGATCTGATATATTTTAATTGTAACTCATTCAAATTGATAAAGTTCTCTAGCTCTATAACTTGCAGCGAATGATTATTTGTAATTCACGAAACCGCAGAGGTTTATGCCTAACCTAGTGAAACGTTTATGTCCAAGGATTTGCTATGTTCGAAAACTTTCAAAATACGTTCAAAGTTCAAAGTTGAGATATAGACGACATGTAAAGATAGTATCTATTCTTTTGAAACTTCGGTCAAAGTTAGAATATCTATACCAAATTAATTTTGTAACTTAGTGTGTGAAGGCGTTTAAAACGTTAATACGTTCAAAAATACAAGAGATCCATAAATTTATAGAATGTAAAGCATCCAAATATATAACACACACATTGACAGGTTTAGTAACAGGTAAATTTGCAAGTCTTTCAGATAAGTCCTACCTTGTTAGAAAATCCGTTCAAAATGTTCAAAGGTTCAAAAAGCATTAATTTATATCAACATTTTCGAAATAAGGGAACATTTCAGCAAAATATATCAATACTCATGCAACCTATATCAAAAATATTAAAAATAATATGTATAAACTATAGTTTGAACCTTTGAACATTAGAACGTATTTTGAACGTTTTTTTGAGCATTTCGATTCCTTGGACATGAATGTGTACAGAATGAAAAGTTCGCGCATCAAACCACAATTTTGTCGCGCAATCATTATGCTAAGGTTTTCGCACAACATTTAAAATTTCAAATTAATCCTAACGTTTCAAAATCGAATTAATTATAAAGTATGATAAAATGTGTGCCAATTACCAAATAAAAGCAAGTTATATTAAAAAAAAATACGCAAAACATTTTTTTTACTAAAACATTCACGTTTTCCAGCTCAAAATGAGAAGCGCGTTTAAGACAGTCCAAGTATTCATATCAAGAGTGAAAATAATTTCAATACAAACAATGGTTGAAAAACCTGTCGCCGTTTTTGAATGAAAGAAAACATAGTACTTAATTCCTTGTGTTCATCCGTTTTCGCACTAAAAGCTGCGATTTAATAATCGCACAATAAATTTTGTGACATGATAAACCTTTCCAATATGCTTAACATTAAATGGGGGAAAACAAATTTTTTGGGTGAAAACAAGTGAACTCTTGTTGCTGCTGATCGCGCATAAAATAGGTGCGATTTTTTATTGTGTACATAGCTTTAAATCAGGAGTACCTGGTGATTTATTTGGTAAAATATCTATTCTGCTGGGACATCTCCCTTGCTGGCATTTAGAATAAATATGGAAATGTCCTTTTTGTTTTATTTTAAGAAATAGCATCCATAAAATGCAATTATTACATGGAAGTTTTTTTTGCAAATTATGGATCAAGCATGACAATATACTAATTTTGGTGGACTTTAAGAGGGGCTTGAAACATTGAAGAGTATATATTCTCGCTGGCAACATTTTGCTGGCAACGAATTTCGGGCGCTCTTGGCTGGCTAACAAGGAATAAAGTTTTTACTCAAAGAAATAATATTTCACCACTTTAAGCTGCAAAAGAATTCATTTCATAACACAATAAGTCATATAAGACACACATCCAAAATTCTTTTGTTGGGTACTCCTGTTGAATGTTCCCGATGGCGTGTGTTTATCAGTCCCAGCCATTACCAGACAGAACCATCCAAATCACATTCATTCCTATATGCAGCAATAGCTTTCTTAGGGTGGAGTATAATGAAGTCTTTGTCGAACCCTGGAGGCAAGGGGAGATGCTGCAATCCAACCCATGCGTTGGGCAGCATGGCTTTCCGAATCACATTCGCTGCCTGCCTCTTTAAGGTTCTCGGGGCTGGGTATCCTGCCATGTCGAATCCGCTCTCATACAGGAACTCTAAATATAGTCAAAGCCATAATGCTGATAATGCACCAGTACATCATACCTAGATATTTAAAATGACATCAAGCTATGTAGTCAGATAACATTTGTACCAAATCTGATTTACAATATGCGGTTAAGACTGCATTACATTCACGAACCTTTAAGTACTCTTGTCCAGTTTTCGCCATCTCCCTCCGTGGTTGCAAATTTGATCGATCGTTGCTCAGCACCTGCTGAAATAATGTAAATCGAAAGTTGAGATAGTTCATGCCCTATTCCATACGTATGCTGTTCTCCGTCCGGACTCATCCTATTGACCAGGGCGCCGTTTTCCAGCAAAACCTTACAGCACGCTAGTGTTCCCTCCGTTTCAAAAGGAAAATATCTACAAGCAAAGAAAAATATTATCTCCAGGGCAGTAGATTCGTACTGATGGTTGTCCTTAAAGAACTTCATTTTCATATCGTATTCGTCATCAATATTGATAATATCTTGTCCTAGAGCTTTTCGCACTGCACGCTTGGTAGCAGGATTCCTTTCATCAAACACTAATGCATTGACATCAGCTCCACGCGAAATAAGCAATCGTACCATAGCAACAGATTCCTTTTCGGTTGCCTGGTATAATAAAGTAAAACCATCGGTTCCTTTGCTGTTTATATCGTAGCCATTGTCCAGGAAAATGCTGAGTAAATTTATAATTCTATAGTTCTCATACTGTTTAAGAAGACGATGGGCACCAAGCAATTTCTTATCACAAAATATTGACATAATTTGTGATGCATTTTTTGCTTGTTGAGCTAGTTCTATGGCAGTTTTGCCATCGCTATTTTCTCTCCAAAACAGAGCACCGGCATCGAGGAGAATTGAAATGATATCTAAATTCTCTAATACAACCGCAATATGCAATGCAGTGGAATCAGGGACATAAGCACATGTATCGACAACAATTGGAAAGTGAAGCAGTTTATGTTTATTGTGAATAGGAATGTTGTCTATTATTTTGCGAACTATGCTAATGTTTTGAAAATGTGTTGCTAGCATCAAAGGTGTTAAAGTATTTTTATTGTAAGTCATGCTCAAATCTGAGTTTTGTCCTAAGATGTACTCTGCTACTTGTAAGCTGCCTTCTTGGTCCTGAGATCTTGCGCATTTATGTAATCCATTGTCATGTGTGATTGGACAAACGAAATCTACATATCCGCCACATTTGTCACTTATATTTCGCACCGTATCCAAGTCGCCTTTTTCACAGGCTTCGAGAAAAACGACACTCTGTGCATCTTTATTTGCCATATTGACCTTCTTTATCCGCAGTTCCAATTTAGATACAGTTGTAACATAAAAGAAAATGCCTTATCAATGTTATTTCATATATCAATGCATTTATACACAGGAAATTATCAACGTTCTTATTTTTCATTTCACCGTTGCCATCTCATTTATATTATTTATCACATACAAAACACGATAGCAAGTATTATTGATACCCGCATTGAGAGTCAATATACTTGAGAGACCATTCATCTTGAGATAAACTTTATCTCACATTATATGATCATATGCACGATTATATGTAGATATATAGCTCTACTAATAGGCTCGCTTATATTTTATATTGCATTTTATTGCAATGATACTCTCCTCAAATACATAAACTCAAATGTTATAAAACCAAAACCAACTGAATGGTTTTTTAAACATATAAATGAAAACAAATCAACCAATCTATAGATTAATCGACTTCCTATAGCCTTTATATTTTTATTCAATCCATCCTTGAATCATCTTTTGTTGTGTGTATGTAAATTCATTATCGCAGGGAAAGAGTAAATGAAAATACATCAAATGAAAAAAAAACTCCAATTATAGAACAAAAATACTTATCAGCTGTCATGTAAGGAATAACTGGAAGCAAAATATAGTTAAAGCTGAAGTCCAACTAATAAGAGACAACTTAGACAAAATCCTTTTTATCTCAGCCAACCACACATTTTGAAAATAAATCTGGTGTTTTCTGATAGTTAATCATCAATTATTGCTGGTTGCTAAATGCTAGTTGAAGGTCATAAATACGTAGTATATATGTTTATGAAAAGTTGCCAAATAGTTATGTTTGCATATCAACTGCCCTTAGTGATATCAAGGGAACACATTCCCCGTCGTTGTCCAAAGAGTCCGGGTGTGGGAAGGGTGCGTCGATTCAACAAGGATCCATTCCTCCAGCGCTGCAACACGCTGACACCTTAAACAAAATAGACATCTTTTAAAAGTCAGAAAAATGCAATTTTGAAAAACCATATTAAATGAATGAATTATTGATTAAAGACTTCCATGCATTGTAAACAGTTTATTAATATATATATGTTATATACTTGTATTTCGGCTGTAATCATATTTCTAATGTTATGCTCTCACGCGTTACCATGTTCGAGTAATCGCCTGGTGCATTATTGCATCCGTTGAGTCCGAACCTGTGAATTCTCGCGTATTCCTCACACGTCACCTGCAACATAGACAAGGCTTTAGCTGGCTGAAGAACGAATGAAGACGAACGAACTTTACTATGAATCCTAAAATTTGAAGGAAGTATATGTTTACAAAAAAGATCACAGTAAAAATCTTGCTCACACAAAGCCGCCCCATAGCCAAGTGGACAGCAATTATTTTTGATGACACATAAAGTAAACGTTTTCATGGCTGTATCTCATTCTCCAAACTAATACAACATGAGCTCTCATCCAATAAGGGTGTTTCAACGCAAGCGAGATGGTGTCCCTCACTCACCTCGGTGTTGGCAGTGCCCGTGCAGTAAGTGCCGTATCGTTCTACGTAGTTGCGCACGCACGCATGCGCACACGGCACGTCATTCGCGCATTCCACCCACGCTGCAAAAGAAGAGCAACGTGAGATATGAGTTGATATCAGATCGTAGAACAAACAGCTAGTAGGTTTTACATGCGTTACTATCGAAAAATGGTCCGAATGTATCCGTTTACTGATTTCATATGTACTCGGTCTTAACGTCATGCGCATATTTGCATGTAGTACCGGTAGTGAGACATGTTTGAAAATGAGTGTGTTTCAATTAAGGCTTTAAGTGATAAATGGGACATGTGGCCTACTGGCAATGGGCAGCGGAGTGAGCCAGGCCAGAGCTGATTCCGAAGGGGCCGCAAAAACACGCGCCTCCCCACCCTTCGATGCACCCCATGGAACTAAGGATACTTACTGGCAATGGGCAGCGGAGTGAGC
>LQRL01111774.1:918-11121 GCA_001703475.1 Hydroides elegans
TAAAAAATAGAATTCTAGTCATGTTTTTGTCACCAGTCATATGAGGATTGTCTTGGTTAACATTATATTTTACAAAATACACGGATGTCTATGGAAATTAATTCTTAATGAAAAACACATTTACATTCACTGATTTTATGGATGCGATTGGTTGAACTCGAATATATATAAAATGAGAATTAACGGAATCTAGAAAACATAAAAGGCGGCATCAAAAAGTGGATAACAAATATTTATATATTTATATATTATTATGATATATAATACATGTATAATGTAAATGTACATGTATTAAGTTGTGTTACTAGTGCTCTACTTTACTTTTTCGATATATTCATTGTTTTATTCAAAATGGGAAAGTCATACATGAAAGGAAAACAGTCACAAACCGACAATGAGACTTCGAAACCAAACATGAAAAGTGTCTTGACCTCAAACCGCGCTGCAAGTGACCTTGTAACTGCCTCGAGTGAGAGCTCAAGGTCCTCCGAGGATTTGAATGCGTTGAAAACGGGTGAGCTAAAGGAGATATGCTACACAGGCGATTTGTTTCGCATGCATGAAATCGACCAATGGGCTGGCGCTGACATCAGGAGTAACGAGTCTGACGTAGTGAATGAGGGTTTTACTGACGCACTTCAAGTTGGTTGCGACCACTCTGACGGAGCTTTATTGCACGCATTCGCCCATCTCCCTACCTTTCACCTTTTAGCAAGCCATATTATAAACGAACTTCATCCGATTCACTTGCAAGATGACCCGCTATTCCTTGCGAAGCTGCGCGAAGCTCTGCTTCCGCATGTGCGCCCAGACCATGAAATTAAGTTGCGTTGGGGGCTTCGAGAGGCAATCGAGGAGCAGTATCCGGTGTCGGTCCGTGAATTCCTGGATGCGCTTTGGTCGAAAGCCATTTCGAACGATTCAAGTCATGTTAAGCTTTTAAAGGACATCTATGTGTATATTCTTGAGGAACATGAAAAGGATGTCACCAATGTATCATTAATACAGTCAGTCATCCGCATGGGTATATCTCGCCATGTCGATGTTTTGCTTGATTTCATTGATGACCCATCACACAAGGATGACTTGGATACATATGCAAAATCAAAATTTCTAGAATGGGCAATTGACTCTAATCTAAACATCAATCGAATAACTGTTTTAAGGCATATCAAGCGAAAATATGTGGCACTAGTTAAAAACTGGAAGGATGAGCGTAAATTCTTTTCATCTCAACTGTCTACGCATATGTGTCAATTTATCAAAACTCAGTGCGTATCTATTTTTAACTACGTCGTGCCTAGAATTCTACAACAAATGGACAGATGTGCAAATAGTTGTAGAACAGATGAAATAGCAAATGCGGTCGATTGGTTGTTAAGCGAAATATGCAAAGGAATTGAGACAGAGAATCCCGGTTCTAAATGGGAACCGATTCTAACGGGTAGCGCTTCCGAGTGTTCTCAAGCACTGTTCATTGACGAGTTTGACTATGTGTTACTAACAAACTGTGATGGAGAGTTTGGAAAAAAGCTGCTATTCGCTGTATCCGAAATAAAGGACACAAAACATCACCCACGTCTAGCAATCGAAAGCATGTACCTATGTACCTTAGGTAGTTATCCATGTTTATATATCACATGGGTGGATGAGCGTCTCCGGAACACACAGATCTCTATAGACCTGGTACCTGTACGCCCATTGAATAAGGCATGCATTCTCCCTCGTCACAACTTCCTACCCATGCCACGTGAGCAACAGCCTGATGATGGAGATTCAACACAACTTGAATCAACACAGGACAGCGATACCCACATAGTGAATCACGAAAATCGGTCATTGAGAAACATTCCACGTTTATTTACCGAACCAGATTACCATAGAACAACAGTATTTTCGCGGGTCGAAAATGGTTTGATCAAAACTCTGCCCTCTTATATATTTGAGGGCTACCGTTTAGCGAAAGCTGTTCGAATCACGCATGTGATCCGGCCGATCATACAAAAGCTCATTGATCTGGGTGTGACTCTGGATATTCACAAAGTTATAAGAACATATTACCTGAAGACCTGTGTGTTCTACTTGACCCAGCATTATGTATGTGGCGACTCGGATATCGAAGAAAACAATCAGTGGAAATGGGCAATCGCAATCTACGAAAAACTACGTCAGTTTGTGATGCTGGGCAACGTCAAAGAATTCTTTGCGACTGATCGATATGTGTTCAGAGGATTGCACAATTCAGAAGCAGCGTGCGTGCACAATGAAGAGGATTTCACCGCATCCTTACCACGATTTGTGTGCTGCCGGCGTCGAAAAGCGCGCCTCCTTATAATCGACCAGATTCTCTATGTGCTCCGTGAGTCGTTTGAGCGCTACCAAAACGTGGATGCATGCCATACGTATGAGCGCCTCCACATCAAGTCTTGCTGCAATATCGTGTAAAAACATCAATGGCTGGATAATAAGACTCATGTCACAGTTCTAGTAATATTTACACTTATCAGAGTCTAATTATCTCAAAGAAATCCGATGTTGATACGATTGTGCGAGTGATCCACGAGTCGTATGAGCGCCACCACAAAGTACTCATCGCAGGAATAGGAAAGTACGCCATGATAGACAAGTGTCTACACTTGATTGCATATGAAATAACTAATGAAAACGATGTACATTTGTTCGTTCTTGTAGAAAATAGTTCATAATTTGTAATTTGATAAAACCAAAATTTGATTTTTAATAAAAGATTTTTTTTTCAATAACGTACTGTATCTTATTCACTGTAAATGCTATATGAATTGTATCTTGTAGGTGAAAATAGAGTATTGTGTACCGGTATATGCATTGACCGGATTCGGTGCTTTGTCTGTTACAGGCAAGGGCACGTACACGGAAGTATTTCAATTCATGTACCCCAAGGATCAACACACTCTGCAGCGGATGGCTATCAAACAGCTTCAGTCGAGTTACAATCAGTATTTGGAGGTCAGTATTTTGGTCCTACGCTACATTAAGCATTCCATAGCATAATTTATTCATCATAAACAATTAATGAGGATGTGATAAAAAAGTGTTTTACATGAAAAATAAATTGCATAGATTTCCCACCTTTCTAATATGCGTTGAAATCTGATTAATAATTTGTGTAATCGCTATTAGAGCCGTATCAACTTTACTGATATACATCAGAGGCTTTTCATCTTTGTGTTTGCGAAACCGTCACAACCCAGTTCCAATTTGAAACAAAGATTGTAAATAACGTTTAAAAAAATCAAATCAACAATTTTAATTCGTTAAATATCCCCCGCCTCCTTAGCTGGGGCGGGGGATATAGAAACGCACCGTGTCCGTCTGTCTGTCTCTCCGTCTGTCCGTCCAGATGAGTTTGTCCAGGCGATATCTCAGTTACTGTTCACTGTAGGTGGATGAAACCTCAAAGCTAGATAGAATATATACCAAAGCTGTGGCTTGCAAGGTTATTTTTGAAGTTTCGGGCTTAGTCGTTTTTCGTAAAAAAACAATGTCGACCACATGTGTGCTCCCCGTAGTGGGCTCGAACTCACGCCGTCTGGTCAGTGCTATTGTGCACTCGTTCCGGCCGTGAGTCAACCACTATATCCATTCGGCCACGTCGGGATAATGTATACTACCAATGATACCCGGGTATCTCAACTTTATTGAACCTATTTTGGCAATATTTTAATGTGAAAGTAAATGTACTCCATATCGAATTATCCGAAAAACGGAATTGTTGTGGTTTTTGTTAGGGTAGGCAAATTAGACCAATGAAACCCTAGCCAATGCAAGCTATTTGACGATTGATATAATTTTTCCTCCATGTAATTAAAGTTTTAATTTTTCTGGCAAGCCATCAATAGTTACTAATATAATCACATGCTTACGTTTGGTCGTCTTGTGAGATTTTGTCTTACGTTTGAGGAGAAGGACGTTGCATTTTAAACATCTTGACACCTTTTCGATTTCGCAAAAGAAATACATTGTAAACAGTTTGTATAGAAACACAAGAGGAAAAGCTTCCCGTATGGCCAGGTGTTGCTCCCCGTGTAACGAGGTCCATAATCGTGGCGGGGGATATGCAATCCACGATTATATTGTTTTATAGGCATTCACGAAAACGATGAACAACCTGGCGTTTTGGAAATGCCCCACTATCCTCTCCGTCCATACCATTTGCCTCTACCCATTCCAAGTGGTTATGGACCACGCAGAACTAGGAGACCTCCATAGCCTTCTCATTAATAAGAAGGGGACCTTCAATAAGAACCGGCCCGACGCTCTCAACATGCAGCATTTTGTACTGGCCTCAGAGCAGATAGCACAGGCGTTGTTGTATCTGGTAAGTGCTGGTTGTTTGAAATTGGGCATTTTTAAATCAACTCTTGATTATAATCATTTTGATAATCCAAATTCCAAAATATAATTAATACTTGAACTTTCCCTTTGAAAATACCGGTACATGAACCAGCTATAGCTGTCTCATATTCATCATTGAAAAAAAAAAACAACAACAACAACACAGGCTTAATCCATCTTACTATATATGTACGATGTAATAAAACGTACCTTTGTTTAAGTTTGGAATAACGAAGTTAAATGCTTGTAACACATTGATTAAAATGATATATTGGAGAAATCATATGGTTTAAACATTCTTATTTATAATTTCTTTGTTGCCAGCAAGAATACTCACACCCTAGCGACCACGAGAGCATCGTGCATGGCAACATCCGCTGTAAGAACGTGTTCGTCTTCGAACTCAAGGAGAAAACCATCACGGTCAAACTGGGCGACTCGGGCATGGTCGATGTCTACAATGCACTGCCGCTGAGGGACAAAATCAACGAGGAAAGGTATGTGTTGGAAGTATCGGGAACCGATAGTTTGACTAAGTCCTGTGTTCCCCTATGCTAAAACATCATATGGGAAAAAATGAGAAATAGATTAATTTAAAGCCGTATATGGTAGTGAAGGGACAAAAACAGGAAATGACCGGGAGTTTATTTCGTTGAAGTAACTTAAGATATAAGCATTACCAATTCCGATTTACAATTCATCGACAGAGGAAATTCAGTGGTCGGCAATAGTCGGTTTTATCAGAGTATTTAGCTATTAATTTCAACATCATTGCATGCGGAATTGTGCGCGATTGTGCTTTATAGTCAAAGGAAAAAGCATTCTCTGCAAATCAGAGAAGTAAAACCAAATAATTGATAACGATTGAAGGGCTCCGTGCAACAATGTGTTACGTCTGAAATTTACGAATTGAGAAAAGAGGTATTGGACGTCTTGAAATTGGTCATTTATATAAGGATTGGCAAGCGTCCATAGGATGAAATTATATGATCGCTTTGGTGTTGTGGCATTATGTGAGTATATAACACGGACCTATAACAGGGTTCGACATAAGGACAAATTCATACTCGCCAAACTGGCGAGTGACTTCGATTTCATACTCGCCAAACAGATTGTGTACTCGCCAAATTGGCGAGTAACTTGATTTTGTACTCGCCAAATCCAAATATGCATATATAACAAACAAGTTACATTTAGGGATTTTTAGGTTTCTTTTGCAACTTGCTTTTATTAAAAATGCATGCGAAGCTTCCACATTAGATAAATCAGAGCCTTCTGCTCTAAATTCTGAACTAGAATTACTACTTTTCTTAAAGGGCCACTATTTGCGAGTATTTTTTATATGATTTTACTTAGAACTTTCATGGGAGTATCTTTTTGGAAGTTGAGTATCATTGTTAGTAAGTTTTTACATTATAAAGGTCCTATTTTCCGAATATCTGAACTTCAGTGGAAGTGTGGGCGATCAATATATTGTATGCTTCATTTATGAGCGTCGGATGCGCGAACTTGGAAAATTCAAAACAAAGAAATTCATGGCTTAATCATACAATATAAACGTCGCAATAAGAAGAGTAAATGTTGCAGTCAAGGAAATTAAACTTTAATATAATTGTCTTATGATTTAATTTTCGAAATCACCAGGCGGTTTTCAACGAGTCGGACAAATGTGACTGAAATCATATTCCCCTTACATTGTTTCAATAGCAATAACGATATAATAAGAGACTATGCTTAGTCAAAAGTTATAGACCTTTAATTATTTTTATCATGATTGGAACTACCCAATGTTTGATTTTCGTGCAAAACATTCTTGTATAAATAGAGCCAATTTGTCAAAGTTTAAGATTGTGAAGTATAGATGCTGATAACGTCGCCATATTTATATTTGAAGATCGTGAAGTATAGATGGCATGATGCTGATAACGTCGCCATATTTATACTTATCCTGCGAGCGCCGTAGGCGCGAGCGAAATTTTCATCGATATTTATAGATATAAACGATATTTGGAATAGGTATGATTGGTATAAATATCTGAGTGTATAATTAAATTTGGCGAGTATCTTTATTTCGTACTCGCCAAAATGTTTCCGCCCAAATTTCATACTCGACATTTTGGCGAGTGTCTTTCAGGTCGTACTCGCCAAATGAAATTTTCACTCGCCATGGCGAGTTGGCGAGTGCTTATGTCGAACCCTGCTATAATCATGTGACACTTAGCAATACATTTTGGCGAGTACACTTAACACATTGTTGCACGGAGCCCTTCAATTATCGAGATAAAAAAAAAACACAAACATATCCGTGTCTATCATTCAGAATCCCCTGGATGGCGCCAGAGTTGATCGATGAGCGGCTGCAGCAGGAACATTCGTTGCAGCGAGCGGATGTCTACAGTTTCGGTGTCTTCTTGTGGGAGCTCTTCTCTGAAGGCGAGAGGCCGTTCCAGGGTTCTGATCTACGACAGGTAAAACTCGGGGTTTTGTAAATCATGTGATAATTATTGCATTTAAATATGCAAGCACTATGCTGCGACAAGTAATACTGTTCGTGTTATTCCGTTTTAAAAACATGATCAGCCTCCTCAAGTTATAGAGTTTGCAATATCATGAATAGATACGTGTGACAAAATATTCGAAATGTCAAAATAGTTCGCTTAACATCAAATAGAGTATCAAATAATTACCCTAAAAAGTGTTCTCGGGCGTATAATCCCAGTTATTTATGATTTCAGATTATCAACAGCGTGTTGTTCGGAGAGGGTCTTCAGTCTCCACCGGACGCCCCGGACAAGATTCGTAATCTCATACGACGTTGCCTCAACGTCAGAGGCAACGAGCGACCCGACGCCAAGGAGATTGTACGCACCATTCGACATACACAAGCAGATGGTAAGTGTCAAATTCCATGGCGTCTAGCAACATAAACATATTATGAATTTCATGAGCTCATGTAAAGTCCGCGGTTTATTACTTAATTTCTTGCAAGATTTCTGGCAAATTTCACAATTTCTTTTGAAACTATCAGTGTTAAACTCGCCAGAATATTGCACGCAGCTGTGATGTGTGTTTGTCATTTTTACGAAAATCAGACCAAACGAGGCACATAACCATGACTGGTTAATGTACTTTTAATTTGACTTGAAATCTCTACTTTTCCATTTATACATGAAATGCGATTTTATTTAAATGCATATGAATGATAAATAAGCACAAATCTTATGTATGTGTCATAAAAGGCCAATCATATGCCTCATATTTCGCCTTATTCTAGTGTACCGCCTGACCTCGCTGGGCCACCAGTACAAGAGCTCCGACTTGACAAGGAATGCCGAAAAAAAACATGTAGAAATATTACTTAGAGCCATAGAACTCTCCAACGAATATCTAGATTTATTTTGTCTAATTTAAGTGTACCGCCTGACCTCGCTGGGCCACCAGTACGAGATGCTCAAGAGTTCCGAGGTCGAACCGGATGCCGAGGTGTTTGACGCCCAAATCATCGCCAGCCCGCTCAGCGCCGCCGAACAGAAAGCCAGGATCGACCAGCTCATGGACCTCAAGTCGATGGGCCACACGAGCCAGGGCGCGGATTCCGTGTCCCCTGTGTAAGTGACATGTATATGCCGCTTATATTCAGACACGCATCTCATTATACTGAACAATGAAACCTTGCAAACGGTGCATGGCTCGCATTCATGTATTTGATGTGTAAAATCGGTCTAAAGTCCATGGGGTTTCGCATAGGAATTAAGTAAAGATTTCCTTTTGGGATGCTTTTAAGAACTCACCAATGAGCCCTGGTTAGCCTTGGTTAGGTCATTCTTGATGAATTTGGTTTTAAAATAAAATGAAAATAGTATTAATATGTATGTTGTTTTGCAGATTACGGAGTTTCGCATCAAGTGGTGGAGACACACTCTCAGACAGCGTGCCGCAGTCGCCCGTCAATAACCACATGTCGGGTCCTTGGGACAGTAGAACGCCTCTGCTGCCTTCGCGGAATCCGCCCTCATATCCCGTGAGTTGGCCTTTTATGCGTATTTAAATCATGATTGTGACGTCATCTAATAGGTTTCCTTTGATCTTCGCGGGACATTATTTCCCACGAACGCCTTTGCTGCCATCGCGGAATCCGCCCTCATATCCAGTAAGTCAGTCAGTGCTGATAGATCATTTAATTATTCTCAAGTTAATAGTGACATTATTTGCCAGTAGTAGTAACATTATTTGCCAAACCATAAGATATCCAATTTTGTGTGATTGTTTCAAGTGTGAGTCTGTTAAACATACAAATCCTCCAAAGTAATAACAATAATGTGCTTAATATCCAAGATATTGATATTGACTGAAATTCATGATATTATTCTGTTTCTTATGTTTATCCTTCGCAAAGAATGTGACTCATAATAAATAATAATAGATCCATCCAAACTGTACAGTAGCAACTCACGGGAGGGTCACTTATGACATCCCCTTTGCCAGGGTGTCAAGCGCTCCTTCTTTCTCCTATATTCTCCTATATTTTGGGAGTCTCCTACTTTTCTCCTATATTTTAGGGTAATCTCCTATATTCTCCTATATTTTCGTCTTCACATGATTATTTGTTATCTAAATCGCTCAAAATAGGGTTTGTTTGATTATTCAAATGCATATAATGGTGATTTTTGTGGTCCTAAAAATCGTCTTTAGTAGTTTTTCTTTCCATTTTGTTTTCAATTTCGTGGATATTTTGTTCTATATTGAATATTTATTCATTATTATGGGTTCTCTTATAAAAAATTGCTCGCGCCTTCGGTGCTCGCATATTTGAAAGTTATCTTAAAATGCTGATTAGCGTCTTCGACGCTATGATGTTCACTAATTTTTGTGCTGGTTTGCTATGAAGTACCAATTTAAATCTTGGATCAAGGAATACAGGAGATGAAATCATGAAAAAATTAGGGAATCAGAAACTGACTGATCACCCTTTACATGGTTGCAATCGGACTGTGCCCTCGAGGCGAATGATGCAGAGAAATTGACATTGGTGCCCATTCGAAAATAAGTGCTACCGCGAGGGTGCAATGATTTTCTCTCGAGTGCTTTATTCTGGAATTGGTGCACCCGATTATCAAATTAAGATGTCATATACTCGCTTATATTTCAGGTCGAATCTCCTATATTTCTCCTATATTTAAGGTCTAAATCTCCTATATTCTCCTATATTTCAGGTCTAAATCTCCTATATTTTTACCCATCTCCTAAATCCTTTGGGTCACTAGTCGCTTGACACCCTGCTTTGCATTTTTAGGCCATGTCGAGTCGGGATGATCTGTCGCTGGATACTTCGCGGACAAGTCTGGATACAATGACCACCGAGTTGTATGGGCCTACTTCTCCGCCGCATCAAGGTAATTCATTCATTTAATTATCCCCCGTGAAACGGAGGGATATGGGGTTGAGCGTGTCCGTCTGTCCGTCTGTCCGTCCGTCTGTCTGTCCGTCCGTCCGTCCCCTTGACATAGGGTAGTTTGTGCACGCGAGTTGGGTATGAAGGAGTTGAGCTAGATCCTTCAAATTTTATACACATATAAACCAATATCTGAAGTTGTGCCTCGTCAAGGTTTCATCTCGATCGGTTGAAAATTGTCGATTCGGGAGCACTTTAAAAATTGTCGATTTTTTACTTTTTTTCAGGTGCCAAGCACTTTGTGCACGCGAGTTTGGTATGACGTAGTTGAGCTAGTGCTTTCAAATTGTATACACGTATAAACCAATATCTGAAGTTGTGCCTCGTCAAGGTTTCATCTCGATCGGTTGAAAATTGTCGATTCTGGAGCCTTTGAA
>LQRL01111789.1:998-28378 GCA_001703475.1 Hydroides elegans
AATTTAGTCATTTATACATATTTGGCGTCTTGTAACACAATAAGTTGCCATCAACACAATGGAACACTTTTATGCACGAATATTTGCTATGGCATGCATGATATCACCTCTAACAAAAATCAAATGTTGAAATTCAAGCTCATATAACAACCTTGATATTGTGTTGTTGGATTGCTGAAGCTAGTGATTTGTTTCGAAACACAAATTGAACAACATAGCTATTGTTTTATGCAACAGCAAATAACAAATGTATTCAAGCAGCGACGCGGCTCAAGCAAGATTACAACTTTATCTATTACCTTTGCATATGAAGAGGAATGCCCAAGATCGTATCTAGAGGTGAATCAGACAATGACCCATTTTCACCAAAATCACTTCCGGTCACCATTGTACCATTTCCGCTTTCGCCACTTCCGGTTTCTTCATTTCCGGTCAAGTCTTTCCGGATCCGGTTGTTCTTTAGTTCTGCAGCGTCTTTTATTTGGGACATGACTCTTATGATACCGCGATCCACTTGGGATTGCAGGGTTAAGAAGCCGTTTTGGTAGTAATCTGGAAGGGAAATATACTAGATTAAAATGGATGTTTATTCATGGCGTGGTATGGAAATTTTCGATATTAAGTCGATTATATTTTTATTCATTTTTATCCATCCATCATTTTAAAAGTGTTTACAGTAATATACACATTAACAACCAATATCCGGTATCAATCTTTTTATGTTTTCAATACCATATACATGTTATGTACGATATAAAGTGCAGTATAGCGATTTAAACCCTCAAAGGGATTAAAAAGGGTATGATACAGGCTATTGCCTAATCACTTATTAGCATGTCTTTAACTATTCTTATTACCAACAGGACATGAACAAATATAACTCATTCTTTCCGCGATTATCTTGAAGTCTCAAATAAAGCAAACACATGTACTAATATTATTTATAATATAAGGGGCGCAAAGTAAAAGTCAAACTTACTTGGTGGGCCACCAAATTTGGTTCGATTGGTCCTTGGTCCGGGCATTTGAAAGGTGGGATACATGAGATTGGTTTTCCACAAATTCTGCGTTTCTGATATTAAGTCGTTTATGTCACCGAAGTTCTCGCCATACCATGAATATCTGAAAATTGATTTAAAATGAGGTTAACGTTTAGAATAATTTTAATATACATATTTGAATACAGGCTCCACACACGCAAGTCCATTTCTTAGGACTTCGGTTTTTTTTTAATTTCATGAGATTATGCGTTCTCTCTTGTTGTTGGGCTAAAAAGTTACAAATTTTGATCGAAAAGAAGTTACTTAATTGAAACATATTTTAAGTAAGATTAATAAATTACGAAAACTATTAACTGGAATGCACGTAGCCCTAACAAACAAAAGATATATATTTCCTTCTTCTCAGGCCGTGTTTGTAATTAGATAAAATGGCAATATTCTTTTCAACCTTTAAAAAAAATCGCAACATACAACTTGATAGTTTGGTATTATATAGAGTTAAAATATTTGCGATGATAATGCCACACCATACCTCAATCTGATTTTATATCGTACATTCTTGGTCGTTCCATTCCCTTTGGGATACTCCTCAAACACAATGCCTCCCAAGACAATGCACGTGTTATCTATGTCCGGTTTGCTACCGCTCATATCGATCGATTGTGGGCGGCGATTGAGGCATTTCAGGAGGTCCTTCACGAGGGCGTTTTCATCAGGGAAGCCCACAATATCTGTAAAATTAAATTTATATTTCATTTAAATATTATTCTTATATTATTTTGGAACTTTTTTATCGAT
Organism: Hydroides elegans; assembly: GCA_001703475.1. Taxonomy (NCBI): domain Eukaryota; kingdom Metazoa; phylum Annelida; class Polychaeta; order Sabellida; family Serpulidae; genus Hydroides; species Hydroides elegans. The sequence goes on from LQRL01111789.1 coordinate 2,798, forward strand.
GGAATGTGGACGGCGGTTGAGACCTTTCGGGATGTCTTTAACTAGGGCATGTTCGTCGGGAAAGCCAACAATATCTGTAAAAAAAATGAATTGGTTAATTCATGGTTCAAAATTCATAGGTCTAATGATGGGATCTTATAGTTGCTTATTTGTTTATTACCATTACTTTTCTTTATTGTTTTAATTAGTATATATATATTTTTGTAAACGTGAAATCAAGATTTCTTACTAACGACCCGATCGATTTCACTATTGCTCGTTAAAACCATGCACAATTAGGCAAAGCGTTCACGTTTTACTTAATACATGTCTATATAAACATGTTTTTTTTTACAATATACTTACTATCCACTCGATCGATTTCATTTTTGACGAGCTCCATAACGGCTGTCGTAAAATTGTTCTTGGGCGCATAATAGAGCCACCAGGGCATCATGTAGATGAAGGGTTTCATGCATGCCGGGCGGGTGGGGCACAGGGCTGTGAGGGAAATAAACGAAATTAAATGTTTATAAATGTACTTGCTATAAATATGGGTATTTCATTTCATTAATGATGGTAATGGGTATTCTCAAAACGCTCTAGTTACTCAGTGACGTAACAATGACAAATTATTTTTATTTTTAATTTAAAACATAAATAGCTTAATACATGTAAACAGATAAATAAACAACTTTTACTTAGTGGTGCGCTCGTCCGACTCACTTAAACTAGAAGGTCAGTGACCTTGGATCCCCCGTGAACTTCAACAATTCGTCAATGCAGAATGGTCAGTACTTATTGAAATCTTCTTTGGAAATAACGAACTAATTTGCATACAAATATCGAATATGAAAAAAGAAGGTTTAGTAGAGGACCGAATTCAACATTTCCTAAGCTTATATATCAGTAAATTAATTGAAGGAGAGGCACCATCAAAGATAAAACGACGTCTTTCGCACAACGTCTTTCTCACAACGTCTTTCTCACAATGTCTTTCTCACATCGTCTTTCTCAGAATGTAATTCACGCAACGTCTCAATCGGCAATGTATTTCTCACAACGTCTTTCTCACAACGTCTTTAAATTGATTTTGTCACATCTTTCTAACAACGTCTTTCTCCCAACGTCTTTCTCAAAACGTCTTTCTCATTACTTATTTCTCACAACGTCTTTCTCACAACGTCATTCTCACAACGTCTTTCTTAAAATTTATTTTGTCACAACGTCTTTCGAATAACATCTTTCGAACACCGTCTTTCTTAAAGTTAATTTTCTCAAAACGCCTCTCACAACGTTTGTCCTGAAATAGACTTTCTCACAACGTCTTTCCAACGTCTTTCTCACAACGTCTTTCTTAAAGTTGATGTTCTCACAACGTATTTCTCCCAACGTCTTTCTCACAACGTCTATCATACAACGTCTTTCTCACAACGTATTTCTTAAAACTGATTTTCTCACAACGTCTTTTCAACAACGTCTATCTCACAACGTGTTTTAAAACCCCTTTCGTAAAACGATTTTCTCACAACGTGTTTTGAACAATGTTTTTTATAACATTTCTTCGAAATGTGACGCCATTTCGACAATTTGCGGTTGATCGACATGAAACCTTGAACAGGCACAGCTTTAATGTATCATGTTTAAGAATATAAAATATGAGCCCTAGCTTATATCTTTTAATGTGGGATGCAATTTCTATAATTTGTGATTGATCGACATGAAACTTTGACGAGGCACACCTTCAATATGTGTTTTTTTTAGAACTCTAGCTTAATTTATTCACAGCTTGTTCCGTCATTGAACACAATTCGAAATTCAAGGAATAAGACGATTGATGTATCGACATGAAACTATGTTGAGGCAGAATTTCTACTTGGCAGCTAGCAAAGACAGGACATATATTGACTGTCTTCCTCATACATGCATACTTAAATGATAATATATTATATTATCACCCACATTTCCTAAACAGATTATAATTTTCGCCTTTTTTCAAAGTGCTCCAGAATCGACAATTTTCAACCGATCGAGATATAACCACGACGAGGCACGACTTCAGACCCTTGTTCATACGTGTATAAAATTTCAAAGCTCTAGCTCAACACCTTCATCCCTAACTCTCGTGCAGAAAGTACCCTATCTCAAGCGGGACAGACGGACAGACAGACAGACAGACGGACAGACAGACAGACAGACAAGCTCAACCCTATATCCCCTCGTTTTCACGGGGGATAACTATACCACGAAAAACATTGCCTCCATTCAGCTCTAATATACTCTTTGTTTCATTCCCCGCCAATCCCCTTCCAGTTTAATATCTGGATCTATAACTGTGTGGGGGATGGGCTATGTTACAAATTACAAATATGCTACTTTTCATGGGTATCAATTGTGTTTGAGTTTTAAATATTTATACTCACAATAGGGCAGCTTGGACACCGTGAACTCCGTATAATTGACGCTCTGATCAATATCTGTGGCCGTGACTTTTTGTCGGATGAAAATCAGGATCAAAGCGAAGAGGACCGGAAGAAATATTTCGATCAAAGTCACGATTTTCTTGCGCTGTTGCAACTTGAAGTTCTTCCACAGCAACAGAAGGAAGAGACGTGCACGTTTGGCCATCTTTGAGTTTTCAACGACGTGATGGGTTCTGGAAATTAAAAGAAATGTGTGTAATTTATATCTGCAAATCAAATAAGTGTGCAAAATATGCATGTATTAATGGAATATAAACACTGTATACATTATCTGATACAAGAATGGTCATATATCTGATCATTCGAGCCAAAAATTACCTGTTAATTGAAATTATAACTTAATTGTTGTTTTATTTTCAAATACATGTATTATTTTTTAATAATTTTGAATTAAATAATATGTACCCCTTTTCTGCATAGTTATCCATTGTTGAGGAAGTGAGATAGGAAAAACTTTAATGGGTCAACTATAATTAACTTTTTATTATTAAGTCTTCGATTGTTCTTATTCGGTGATTTACTGAACATTTATTAATTTCATGCGTTATGAACTTGAATCCCACTTTTTTAAACTATCCATTTATTCTGAAGAAGCTGATCAAGTTTTTTCAGACTGTTTTGATTTTAATACAACCGACAATCTGTTTTTTCCCATTGAAACATCGTTTTTATCCATTCACTCATTTTTTTTCACTCAAAAGACAAACCATAAAACACCGCGATGACCCAGAGATAATGTGTATTTTCAAAATGTACTTTGTATCGCGAATGAGAAATAGGTGATAAAAACGGGAATTTGTCACAATGGTTTATCGGTGCTATGTTAAATAACAAAAGGCTATATCTGAACAATGCTATCAATTTTAGGAAGAAACAAAAAAGAAATAAGAAAAGTTATCTGGTATGTCAATAAGTACAACTGTAAGTGTGTTATTTGTATTTCACACTTAGTAGTTCAAAGATGCTACATGTTTGTATGTATGTACATGTATTCTTATTTTAATTCGAAATATACTTAAAGCCCACATTTGTTGACCTAGCTTTAGGCCGTTAGAAATTTACTTGAACGCGATGCATTGTGCTCTCAATTGCAATTATTGTGTTGAGGATTAGACCAGTGTTGCCATTTGAGCATGTTTGAATTGCCTTTGCTTACAGGACTTTGAGTGCACCTATAGACGATTTGCATTAATCTTGGGCCAACACGTTCATCTTCATTTCAATTGACCACAATAATTTTAGCGGTTGTATGACAAAGGAATTCCAGAGAAGGGCCAAATTGAAAAAAACCCAGGGGAGACAATCAAAACATTTCGGTACATTTGGACAAAACTCCAAACATCGTTTTCTCTAAATTGAAGAAAACCCACTCTTAATCTTACCAATCTTAATCGTTATTTTTCATAAATAACTTGCATTTATTTTAAAGGAAAATATTAATTTGTATAATTTGTTTACAAATCAACAGCATACATTCAAAATACCTGATAGTTATTTGCGCTTGCAATGTACATCATTCAAAATGATTTCAAAAAATGTCTACGGTTCATAATACCAGTTCAAAGTAAGATCTGGGTTTGGCATTAGTTATTGAGATTGCAATTCAGTGGAAGGGTAATATACATATGTGTATTTGTTTTCATGTTATGATTCCGATATAGTTCAAACATAATTGCAATGGAGAGGTTAAACGTGTGAGCTTAATTTATTATTTTATGGGGAGGGGTGTGGTGATGTGCTTGGTGTTGCTTTATTTTTACCATGATCGTTTTTCTTTCTCATCACGACTGTGTATCTACTCAGCCAAATGTTTCTAATGATCAGCTTTCATACTCACTCATCAATATTGATATTTCTATAAATAGTATTTTTTCATATCATGGGGGTTTCCTCGGATTTAAATTTTATCCATTAAGGGTTCTCTGTCCACGATAACAAATACCCTGTGATTTCGTCAGCAAAGGCGAAAAGGTATCAGGACAACTCACCAAAAAACCAACTCACCCAAACAAAAATTGGTCAACTCACCCAAATTCCTGAATAACTCACCCAAGTTGTTTGGACAACTCACTCACATTTTTGGACAACTCCCCCAATTATTTTGTTCATATTATAAGACAAAATATCATATTTTTCCCATTCAATTGGATACCCATAAATATGAGAATATTAATAAAGATATTTCTTCAATTATTTTCGAAATTAGAACGGATATTACTGAAATGTTGTCAAAACTTTCAAAAGGTTCATATAGAGGTGTGGTCACAATATGAGAGAAATTATAGATTAAGTCAAAAATTTCAGATTTCACACGATAAGTGTACCTTTGCGGTCGCCTGGTCTTTCGTCATGGCGAGTATTTTTCAAAAACGACTCGTTAGTGCGAATGTAGATTTGATGGAAATCCACTCTTTGTCAAAGGAATTTTTATTAGACGCCTATCAAAATTGCGCTCGCGCCTTCGGTTCTCACATCAAACATGATATTATTTTCAAGCTAATCATACATAAAGCCCCGACCATATATTTCCTTTATTGGCGCCCCTGGGTTAAACATCCGCCAGCGATTACTAATTACACGGTTCTATTCGCGCTTATGCTTTTTCGGGTGCAGTTACCTAAATGACATGCACCCAAAGGCACACACTTTAAGAGGCCCCAATGTATCCTTACCAAACCTCGTGAAAATATGTCACATGCGATCTGAAAATTCGCCGTGCGACCTTTTTTTTTCAGCAGGTCGCGGGGCTGCGACCTCGGATTTGAGTAAAGTCAGTCCTGTTACAGTTATTTATTCCCATGTACGAGGTTATGTAGTAGGCGTGTCTATTTAAAAGTTAACTAGAAGGTCAGTGACCTTGGATCCCCCGTGAACTTCAACAATTCGTGGATGCAGGCTGGTCAGTTTTTACTATAATTAACTTTGGAAAAAACGAACTATTTTGCGAATAAACAAGATCATGTGATGAAAGAAAAACAGAGTAACATCTTGCATTATCGCTCACTTCTTTCTGAAGACACCTCTAGGACGAGACCAGCTGGAAAAACGAGGCCAGCGAAACGAATATATACTTTTACTTACATTGCAAATATGCTTATATAAGCACGATTACTTTTGTTAGCCAATTCCAAATGCACCAGGCTCCCCATATAGGTGTTAACACTTCTCTATTGATTTCCTTATTAATATGCTGATATAAGCATGATCGGTTATAAATATACTTATATAAGCATACTTGCTTGTAAAATCACACGCAAAATGTTTTTGGAGGGCAGCTGAAGAGACAAGTGAAGAAAGAATATAATTTCACTTATCTAAAAAATAATATGCTTGTATAAGCATGTTTGCTTATATAAGCAATATATAAGTACATCGCACCTTAAGTACATACCAGCTTATATAAGTACATACCACGTACTTAAATGATAATATCTTATATTTTCAGGCACATTTCCTCATCTTATTGCTACTTTTTAAAGTGCTCAAAAATCGACAATTTTCAACCGATTGAGATGACACCATGACGAGGCACGACTTTAGGCCCTGGTTTATATATGTATTAAATTAAAAATCTCTTGCTCAATTCCTTCATACCAAACTCGCGTGCACAAAGTACTTAACATCGGGTGAAAATGTTTATATCGACAATTTTCAAAGTGTTCCAGAATCGACAATTTTCAACCGATCCAGATAAAACCTAGACGAGGCCCGAATTCAAACCTCGGTTAATACGAGAATAAAATTTGAAAGATCTAGCTTAATTGCTTCATACCAAACTCGCCTGGACAAGGTGCTCGGCATCTGAAAATATGTTTTAAATCGACCATTTTTTAACCGATCGAGATAAAACCTTGACGAGGCACGACTTCAGACCTTTGTTTATGCGTGTATGAAATGTGAAAGCTCTAGCTCAATTGCCTCAAACCAAACTCGCATGCACAAAGTGTTTGGCATCTGAAAAAAGTTTAAAATCGACAATTTTTAAAGTGCTCTAGAATCGACAATTTTCAACCGATCGAGATAAAACCTTGACGAGGCACGACTTCAGACCGTGGTTTATACGTGTATAAAATTTGAAAGGTCTAGCTCAATTGCTTCAGACCAGACTCGCGCGCACAAAGTGCTTGGTATATGAAAAAAAGTATAAAATCGACAATTTTTAAAGTGCTCCAGAATCGACAATTTTCAACCGATCGAGAACAAACCTTGACGAGGCACGACTTCAGACCGTGGTTTATACGTGTATAAAATTTGAAAGCTCTAGCTCAACTCCGTCATACCAAACTGGCGCGCACAAAGTGCTTGGTATCTGAAAAAAAGTTTAAAATCGACAATTTTTAAAGTGCTCCAGAATCGACAATTTTCAACCGATCGAGATAAATCCTTGACGAGGCACGACTTCAGACCTTGGTTTATACGTGTATAAAATTTGAAAGCTCTAGCTCAACTCCTTCATGCCAAACTCGCGCGCACAAAGTAAACTATATCAAGCGGGACAGACAGACGGACGGACGGACAGACGGACAAGCCCAACCCTATATCCCCTCGTTTTCACGGGGGATAAAAACTTCTCCGACACACCTGTTCATTGATCCCATTGTTCATATTATATTGTCAACTGTATTTGTAAAATGTCAATAAATTAAGTTCCATTACATAACCCGTTGCTTTGTTAGAATATATGCTAGCACTGGGTTACACGACCATATTCAATGTAAACCCAACAACCTTATGCAACCAAATATCCCATTATCGTTCGTGTGTAATTTTAGTCCTCTTTGAAAGACCGATAACATTCAAATACTATTACATAGTTGTCGTTAAATCACAAATTGATATCCATATGAAAAATGTAGTTTTATAAAAAAAAATACACGTGTTTGTTTTGAATGTAAATTTGATACCGGCGGCGAATCGAAAGAAACACGCGGGAATTCCGTAAGTAATCAAATGTTTCGATTTTCAAAATGGCAACTTTTTGAAGTTTCTTTTTCAACAAGTCAATTAATTTCCTTAGTATCGGAAGGGATAGAACATTGAGAAATACTAAACTTTGGTGGCAATCAATTCCTGAGTACTCGTATGTTCTTTATCAAACAAAAACTTTAGTTGCGTGAGTTATTAAGTCAATGTAAAAGTATTTGGTTTACATTGAACCTGGTCATGTGACCGTATGGTAAAATAGAATTTCCAAATCCCCAATGGCAATGGGTCACGTCGGGACTATCAATAAATTAAACTATTGGAATCTAAAAATAAGCAAGTAATTATATATGCGGACGGACAGATTAACACCAAAATCTAACAGCCCATTATTGGTGAGGTTAAGACTTCAACAATCCAAATTAAGAATGGATTTAGTCTCAGGCAGGATTCAAAGCTCCTGAGCCATTTGCCCCCTTTTCCTTCCCAAAATGCGGGGCCGAATTTCGAACCATGTCCCAGTTAAATGTTCAGAGGAATATAGCTATACATAAGAATGGTAAATACATTTCATCGTGATTTCGCAAATATGGGCTTGTGAGTGATGGGTTTCATCATGGTACATCTGATTCTCTGGTTAAACGGGCGATAATGCAGTATTTTAATTTAGCATACATTAAGCTGATTTCGTTTTATAATAATGATAATGTATTGAAAATTCATTATAACAACTACCTTGTTCATATCACAATTGAAGCTTTTACTTGAATATTGATTTGAATTTTGACTTTAAACTTTCAACTTCGCCTTTGTTTACATTTTGTTATCACATGACCAGTCCCCACATGACCCAAAAATATTAAGGGTGTACGCGGCAAAACTTCATAAATTCAAAATATATACGCGACATTTTATAGAATATAAGGGTTGTTGATTTTTTCCAAAACTTGTGGAAGATGATCTGTAAGGACTAGATAGAAAAACTTGGTTCTCGTTGAAAGAGATGCGTCTATCGGTTCTGAATGATTGAATGAAGAACTTCATGCGTACATGCCCCTCACATATCTCTCTCTGCAAGGCACTATTTACATACCAACACATCAAATGAAGCGAAAAAACAAAGTCACAAAAACAATATATCATAGCAAGATTCATGAAACGCAAGGCCAAAAAAACTATTTTATTGTCAAGAAATCCAAAGGGCAGAGATAGAAAATCCCATATCTGTATTAGCGAACACCTTACCAAATTCAATTCAAATTTTTAAAAGAGCTGAGATGAATGAAGTTGATCAACAACACTTGGATCTACAACTGCATAATTGTCATCCGTGCAAATGAACGCACACTCGAGAAACAGAAATTATTCAAATTAATAATTCCTGTGATCTCGAACAATTCGGCAGTTAGATAAGAACCCGTGCGCACTTTTTGAGAAAAAATGTGAACTTAGACTCTATCTTACTTGGAAATAAGTGTATACACTAAATGGATACATAGAAAATGAAATAGACTTCCTGAAGCGATATTATAGAGCTTGAGGACTCACGTCATCATTTAAAATAACAATGCAATAAACATAGGCAACTTCCATTGTAGAAATATTCATAAAAATGAATATATCAAAGACTATTTTCAAAGTTTTCCTATCGAGTTTGATGTTGTCGCCTTATCCGAAACTTGGAAATCGTGTAATGACTGTAATGATCAATATCTTCTACAAGGTTGAAGTTCCTATTTTGTCGTAACACATTACATATTTGGTGGCGGTGTTACGGCCTTTACTAAATCAACTGTTAACGTTAAGCAAATTAAAGATTGTACTGTTGATAATATATTTGATTGTGCCACTGTATAAATCGAATAAAGGGAAAATACAATTGTCTGATGCATATATAGACCTCCAAAATAGAAGTTTAAATAGTTTTGTATATACAAGATTGTTGATTAAATTTGTTTATAAAACATTACATATGGTCGATGGCTTCAATATGAATATACTCAATCATGAAAAGCACAAGTGCACAGATGTTTTATTGACCCTTAGTTTTGATAAGATGTGTTTCCATCAGTAACTAAACCAACGCAAATTACAAATGCAACATTAACTCTCATAGATAACATTTTTTAAATGATCTTACACATAAATAGAAAAGTCAGGAGTTATGTATGTGATGTAACTGGTCATCTTCCTATATTTACCATTGGATCAAATAGTATAAAAGGTGAGGTAAAAAGGTGTATACAGACGTTCATATCTGACCAAAAGAACTTACGATGCTGTTCAACTGCAGTATCAGAGGTAGACTGGTCCATGATTGAGGCCTCCAGCGATATAAATAATGCTCACGATATTTTTTTTAACATTATAGTAAATGTGTATGATAAACATTGTCAAATCATAAAGCGTAAAAATTAAAAGAACATAAAAGGCACAAACTATGGATGAGCAAAGGTTTAATTCATGCTTCTTAAATGAAAATGATTCTCAATGAGCAAAATTGAAAATTTCGTACCGAATCAGCAGGAAATAATACAAAACATAAAAATAATAAATTGACATATGTTCTACTTTGTAGACATAAGCCAATGTATTGAACATGTTTTGGTGAACATAAGAGAAACATGAAACAAACATTGTAAATTCTTAACAATTGTACAGATTATATCATGTATCATTTTTTTCACAATGATGTATAATTATTAAAATACACAAATACATGTAACATCAAACAATACAGAAAATAGAAAGACACATTTTACAATTACTGAATACAAAGTTTTACAGAGACAACAGTACATTTTACAACCAAGGGACACAATATTGTATAATTAACAACATTCAGTATTATAAGCTATTGCTTCGTTAACAAGGTAGTCAAACTTAACCCATTTTATTCTAAACTTGTATTGACTTATGACTCTTTTATCTACAATAATGCGGTCGTAAATTTGTTGTATCACACGGTTGAAGCATTTTACAGGGCATTATCACCCGGTCATTATCTTTTGTGATAATGCCCGGGTGCGTAGTCATTTTATATTGTTTTGTTAAAAAAATAAAATGGCTAAATCATTTCCATAAGATAAAACTCGCCCAGTCAGGAATTGAACCCCGGCTGCGCGGATGCCGCTTTGACGTCTGTTGAATACGGGGTCATTCTCTACTCTATCCGCACATGTACTAGTGCGTTATGACAGCTTAGTGAGATGAAGGACACGCACACACCCTCTCAAAAGTACTCGTGAACTTGACCTAGTATTGCAATTGTGACGTCAAAATTCAATTTCTACGTAATAAAATTTTGTTTACTGCAGTTACTTTAAAGAATGTGAAAGGATTACAATTTACATACATGCTTATGAAAAAAAAAGAATTAACAAGTTCATATTTTTGAATTTCAACATATAAAGTTAATAAACCGAACGCTAATAAAAGTATAAGCATGTTCCTAGCCTAGAATTAGAACAGCATTTGAAAAGGGACTGATATTTAACATAAAAGGAATAAAACTTAAGGATTTGTGATGAAATATAAGAATCAAAATGATGATGTGAAAAATCAAGTTAATATTGACGAAGTATTAATGGATATAATCGACGAAATGCCAAGTTTAAAGCAGATGTATAGAGTGATTAACGACATGGAAAATTGTGAATATAATGCATCCAAAGGAGCGAAGAAATCGAAAGTATCTATAACAAAATACGACCAAACTAAAAGAATATGTCCAAAGACTTTTTTGAATAACATCAAATGACTTCGGACGTACTCTTATATCTACATAAACCGACAGACCAGTTTCGAAAACACTATCCAAAAAGATAGGGCGATAGTTTCGAAAATAGCCGTTTTACGCAACATTACGTAAAATTAAGCAAACGTTACGTGAATATAGTTCACGCAGCAAACTCGGAAAAGTGTTCGAAAAATGCCGAAATCCATGTAATAAAAGGAACAAAACCCTCAGGATCCTAATCAAAATGGTAATTGGCCCTCGGAATAGGAAAAAAAATGCCCGTGCCCTTCAGGCTAATAATAAAGACGGTTCACTTGTACACTCCCTTGAAAGGACCATACTTTCATAAAATAAATTCTCATCAAATTTACAGGTTTCTGACCACATATTTAGGGCTTTTGCAAGTTCTTTTTCGAATTCTAAAAATATAATGTATCATGTATGCCAAAGATTTTAAAAGCAAACAATGTAGAAGAAACTTGAAATCAAGACACAGCAAACTATTTTCTATATTAGTATTTTAAACAAACAGTATAAATATGAAAATTTTTCACTTATTTCATTTCAAGTAAATTAAGTCAATGAACTTGAAGCGAATAAGGTTTGAAACAAAAACATTTTGCACCTAATTGGTGTTTGCTCTAAGCTCTTCAATAGTGATTGCCAGGGATCCGTTTGAACACATATGATTAGTTGTCTGAGAAAATATAAATTTTACATGCACTTTTGAAAATGATGACTGCTTTGTCTCATCCAACATATGCGAATACTCAAAATGATTTGTGCAATAGTGATGAATTCGTGATGAAATCACACTTTGGTATTTAGAAATACAGAAAACATACGATAAATTCGAATAGTTAGCTGGCTTTCGGACAGTGTTTGGGCCTAAAGGTGGGGATGTTTTTTTCTACATATAAAAAAGGAAAAGGATGGCAATTAGCTGTAGAATCTTATGTAATCCTATTGATTGAAAAGAAACATATTAATCAAAATACAATTACAAAAAAAAGTTTTTGTCTTACTCGTACAACAAATGATTGTACATTTGGATCATTTCTATTTGAAAATCCTGTCCTGTTAAAACTTATTTCTGACAACGACATTATTAAAATAACTTTTTGACAATATACTTGAGAATCCAAAAAGGTTCGGTTAATAACATTTTTATTTGTTAGATTTCGATGTTAAAGATACATGCACCAAATACGAATTCGAATTCCAGGCGAGGGGGAAAAACTCTAGATCGTTGAGGTATATTGCTCTATATTGGTGTATAATGGGGAAAATTTCCAGAATCTTAAAAAAACCTACATTTTTCTTGATTTATGAAACAATCGCAATGATAAGGCAATGTACAAGGCAAAAACATATACTGTACATGCATGTTGAATATCCAAAATATGAGCATATTTTGTAGAAATAACTTGATTGGTTCAATCACTTCGTTTAAGATAAACTTTTATTCCCAAACATTTGCAGGGTATGGATTATCATATTTTCATATGCATAATCAAACCATTAATGGCCATGATGGCATCAATATTGGATTGGTTCACCTGATGGGAAGGATAAAGGCAAGGATGCCAAAGGTGTTTTTTCATTATTGCGAAGGTGAAAGTTTTACACAACGAAATTAATGGATGTCACACGACATTTTCAACATAATCGAAGGGCATCCTCATGAGGTCTTCCTCAAAAAGTTGTTCCTCTCAATTATCGATCCATCTACAAGCTTTTAAAAATTGCCCTCTAGCTTTGAGAATCGATGAACATCTGCTTCATTAGTTTCATATTTTGCTACGATTTCATTCGATTTTTTGGTTATATTTTTTTCAGAGATATGTAGGTAGGTAAGATTTATTGGAATATTGATGAAAACCGGACGTTTATATAAGAATGCATATTTCAATTTTTCATAAAAGGTGTTTCTCTCCAGATTCTTGCTATATGAATGAGCAAAAAGAACACCTTTTGTAACAATCATTTTTCAAAATCGGATTATTATTGCATATTTTAATGTTTCGAGTGATTTTATGTATAAAATAAAACTTGATGAAAATTAGGTCGTAGGTTGTCTTTTATAATCATTCATTTTATCTTCAAACATATACTTAAAAATGGTTATGTATTTGATATACATTCATCTAGTTAAAATTAAGATAAGATTATAAATGTTATTGAAATTTATTTTGGTAAAAATATTTAAATAGGTACGTTGTTACATCTTTGAAAAAAACTTGAGATTTAAAATAAATAAATCGTAAAACTATATCTACAATTAATATAATTTTTTTAATATATGAGGCTGAACATAAAATATCAGGATCTCCCACCTTCCTGTATAATAATGCCATACGAAAAACATGTTACAATTCAAGGGATCTGTGCATAGATGTTCTTACACAATAAAGTACATTTTTGGTATTGAGAAAAAAAAGTCACATGGCTCATGAAAGACAGCGTATAAAATCGAATGTTTAAATATATCCTTAAATCTTATCTGATCCAAAACATGGTGAAAATTTAAATTAAGGGAGATCATTAATGTTTTTTGTAGCTGTTTTGAAAAAAAAAATCATATCCACCTTGTATATCTATGCACGTAATCCTTCAATTACTTGTCAACATTGACTAAATCCGATAAATCCATATTTGGCTCCGGGGTCGTGACTTATATTTGGATTAATAAAAGGCTTCTCATTGAGTGGTGAATCCTTGCTCGCCAAAATATTAAAGCTTTTATTGTTTTTTTTTTCTATTGAATAGGCCCGTAACATTTGTCGTGCTGGAGATTAGTATTTGAAAGATTATTTACACACGACCGTTTTGGTGTAAATAATATTATGTTATAGGTATTGGTAACTTCAACGACGGATTTTAATAAAAGAAAATTATAAGATAATTATTTTACAAATTGAAATGATATTGTATTTGAAATAAAGAAAAAAAAACTGACTGATTTATTTTTCGAATATAAGTTAGCATAGAGCTTAAACTGTTTTATTAGATAAATCGTAAAATACGAACAAAATACGAGCAAAAAAGCAAATAAGGAAAAGGAAAACATGGGGAAAATATACATTATTTGAACGGGTAAACGGTCATTCGGATAAGTTTATTTCATAAAATACTATATAAGACTGGACACATACACACTCGGATACAAAAACATATATGAATAGTTAGAAGACAAATTGACAAGATAAACAAGAAATAAAACAGGACATCGACGGAACTTATTCTTACAAACAGTAATCGTTTTCATTTCATCAAAATGGCGGAAATTGACTCAGAGGCAAAACCATGGAAAAGCTCATTATTAACAATATTCTTGAGCGTTGCAGTTATGGCCGCTTTACTCCTGAACGTCTTATTCCTCTTCGTTTTCATCCGCTCCAAGAAATTACGCCGCGCTCCGAATCTATTCATCCTTAATATCGCCCTCGCTGATTTAATTGGCGCCATTTTCTGGGGCATGCCCGCGATTGTGTCGTCTGCGGAATGGAAATGGAAATTCGGTGGCGCTTATTGTAAATTCCATGGCTTCGTCGGTTTGTTTTGCTTTTCGATGAACATGTATTTCCTGACCGCCGTGGCATTCGAGAAGTTTCTAAAAATCTGGTTTCCGTCACGGCATTCAGATGCGTTTCATAATTATACCATTACGATGCTTGTGGTCGCGTCTTTATGGACGCTGTCAACGGTTGTTTCGTTTATGCCATTGATAGGTTGGGGTGTGATTGAATATTTCAAATATCAAATGCAATGCGTGACAAATTTCGTTGAGAGCGCGACACATTTGAATTTCTTCTTCATCAACGCGTTCTGTCTGCCTGTCATATCGATGATCACACTATACATCCTGACCCTTGTGCGTATTAAATATCTCCAAAAACGAGGCACGAAAAAAGACGGCAAGGTGATCCTACAAGAAAAGACAGATGCACCAACGGAATCTTTCGCCGCTAAAATGCGCCGGCAACAAGAGAAATTCAAATACAGCAACCAGAAAGACGAACCAATCAAAACCGAGCATGACGAATCACGTGACACGCGTGGGGACGAATCAGAAGAAGAGGCTTACGTCAGTGACGACAACGAGATATTTCACGATTACGAGGAATATCAGCTGAAGAAACGCGAGCGTGAACAAGCTAGGCGCCGACGCAAAATATACGCATTCCGTCAGCAGTATTTCTTCATGGCGATTACCATGTTGATTGTATCGCTTTTGTACATTGCCCTGTGGATGCCATTTTTTATTGTTACATACACGTGGGTGTACGATCCCGATAAAGTCAAGGAAGCTACGTATACAACCTTCACCCTAATCACATTTTTCGGACTCAGCTTTAAACCGCTCGCTTACGTATTCAACAAGCACATTCGCGCCTGCGCCAAACAAGCATTTACGCGGCAAAAGACGAATGACACCAAGAAGCACTTGGTACCCGATTATATGGCGACGAAATATCAAAGTAATGAGGTCACTGGTAAGACGCCCCCGCCTTCAGCGCCCAGTGGGCAAGATGCGAAACCGAGATCGAGAGGAGTGGAGAGCCATGACCTGACGCTGGATGAGTATGGGGACGAAGTCGAACTTTAGAGAGACATATATTTTTAATACATGTGTATATACATTATTTTATTCTTTTGAATATTGTGCTTACCAAATGCGCCGTTGTATGTCAAATTGTATGGAGATGAACGATGTTTTTTTAGGATGTGCACATTGTTTTGTAAATGTAATTGCTGTCTGGATATAATGCTTTACGAAAGTACATACATATTTTTAATGACGCCCTGTTTTTAAACATATTTGGAGTCGAATCTTCAGATACGCACTGTGATATGTTTAATGGATTGAAATAATTACCCACTTGAGTCATCTCGCTGAACGTCATATGAAGACATTGACATTTATTTTTACGTGCGATATTTTTTATCGTTGATCTTGGAACAATGATAGCGCAATTAACGTCGCTATGAAATCTGACGAAAGTAACGAAAAAGGGCTTGACGTCCTTGTTTTAAAATGATATTTTATGACTTTCAAATACCAGTTTAATACAACGTACATGTAGATCTAGCTAAGAGTGCAATTCGACAAGTTAACCTGTTTTTAGCGAATGAACATTATGTTTTAATAGCATAATTTACTGTATTTAAACTAGTTTCATATTGTTAAATGGTGCAAAATTAAAATAAATGAAAAAAGTGTTTTGTTGGAATCGTGTTTGATATGTTTCGATGAGTTCATAAAGTTGATGCAGACTTTCGTGTCTATTCGTATTATGAATCGTAGGATCTGTGTATGTAATTTGAGAACCAAACAAATATGTATTGGGTAAATATGTACATTTAATCAGCTTGCGTTATAATCCTGCAGATATCTCTGGAGGCAATTTATAAGTGTACCTTGGTATTTCGTTAAAATAATATGAATATTTGCATTGTATATCCAAGGCTCCTCGTCTAAAAATAGAATATATTTCTAAAGATAACGTGGATGTTAACCTTCGAAAGAAGATCATGTGTTTTTGGTCTGGATTTTAGAAGTATTCGTTGTGGGTGCAAAAGCTATATGAAAATGGTGTTTATTGTAGTAAATAACATTGACATGGGTAGTAGCCAATCTATAGTATCTTTTTTTAAAATCATAATCAGTAAAAGTGAAACAAAATTATCAAACGAATCCATAATCTGTGACATGTTTTCTATCATCGTACATTGAGCTGCTATGACCTGTATAATACTCAACTGAATATGTTTGCATTTTGTATTCTGAATGAGCATGTCGTTGTGAGATGCTTATTTGGAATAAAGAGATATAAGACGATTTTTCATGTTATGTATAATGTTTTTTTTCATGTTATGTACAATATACGGTTGTACATACATGTATTAAAAAATAAAAAAAAATAATTGAAACTGCATGTATAAACTGTACTGATTCCATAATGTTTGATTTAAACATATAAATAATAAAAGAAATCAAACAGGCAAAGCTTTATTGATTGATTGGCATTTATATATGGTATTCATATACATTGCTATGTTATGAAAAAACCTGAAATCGATTATAATCAATGATCAAGCAATAAATTGAATTTAAATTATTATCACAGAACAAATGAACAATTACATACATTTACAATGATTAGATGGATTTATTAAGCTCATAACATTATAAAAAATATCTAAACATGTTGACGATATACATTCTAGAATGACAATAATCTATATGAGTATCCATCATAACTTAAAACACGAACACCATAATCGTGTTGGCGACATTTTCATTCAGACAAAACACAGACTATGTCTACACTGGTTAATTTATTGCAATTGAACGCTTTTAACTCAATATAGAATGGAAAGTAGTGTTGCGTTTGTCGCGTTGTTTCGGGGAGTAAATGTATGAATAAAACGTTAACGATTGTTTAAATCAAAGAAAAGAAAGAAATAGTTGCGAAGATGCGTTACTCTTTAAAAAAAAAACAATATAATTGAATTGATTTAATAAATACACTTAATAAATTAGGCATCGTATCCTTTTACGTTGATCAAACAATTTAACTGGGTTCTTTGATAAAAAAGATGTATATGTCGCAGCGAAACTTTAATTTTCAGCGAAACTTTAATTTCGCTAGCGAAAGATTAATTTTTCGGATTTTGTAAGTATTCTTTGTCGTAAATTGATATAAAAGGCATTTTATTACATTTTATCTTATACATATGCATAGCAACATAGTACTTGGTCATCTAACCCATCAATCAAAAGCTTTTATGGAGTTCTACTCAATGATGCAATTAAAATGAGCCGATTTGCGCCGAGTTAAGTTCATGACTCGACTCACAGATAATCCTCTCGGGTAGGGGCTTTATGTCACTCATACACTTAAATGGATCAAAAGATACATGAAACATAATCATACGAGGCAAAATCATAAGTTATGGCTGTTAAAGTATCTTAAAAAGACATTTTTTCTAACATCACCTGAGAAATTAATCTTTCGCTAGCGAAACTATAGTTTCGCTTGAATTAAAGTTTCGCTGCCACATATACAACGTTAAACAATATTAGAATTCAACGTCAATCACGTACTATTCCCTATTTTGTTTTCTTATTTTTACATTATTGCGTAACCGTTTATATAACACGACCTTGCACTCATAAAAAGGTAGGTTAAATGTGGTTTTATTTCGTCCCCTATCCCGATATACGTCAATTATTCATGCGCTCTATATGAGAAAACTGCCAGTTTATGCAGCAATTTCGTAGGTTGATTGTTTTCAATCTTGTTGCTTCTATTTTTTATTGACTCAAAGTCTGACCAAACAGTTATCTAAATTGTTTTATTTTGACTATTAAAAAACATAAAAATAGATTCGGACATGCTGTGGTCTGGTTGTTGATTGCATCAAATAGGTTAATTTATTTGCGCCACATATATTTGCGCGATGAATTTCTGTTTACACAGAAGAATACTGGGTCAACTAGCTTTTCTTGACTCTTTCATTACATGACTTCGTAATATAAAGTGGTCTAATTACGCCAGTGATTTCTAGCTCAAATAACCATGTCTTTTAATTGATACTTTAAAAAAACTGTTTTGCAATTAGAGCCTTCATGAGGTTGTTGATCATTATCTCTGATTATATTCAACCATAAAATCAAGCCCAGAAACTCGGAAACATCATAACATATAGTTTTTTAGTGCATATGTTTACCTGTTTGTACAATCATGTCTTCTATCAATTTAACCTCAAACATTTAACCGGCTGATTTACTATTACTAAGTTATGGTGTGTTTATGTTATTGCTGAAATAAACATTGATTTCACTTCCGATATATTTTTCGTACTATCGTGCAAACGAACCACACACAAACAAGCCTAATTATTATTTTCAGGTTATAACCATTTTCGGTTTATACCAAAATTGTACGGCTTATAGCAATTTTCGGCAAATAACTTTTGTCGGCTTGTAACCATTTTCGCTAATTATATCCATTTTCTCGTCCTTTGACGGTGGTCATAACATGCAGATTGTCGTTTGGCGCGAGACCATCAAAACTGAACGCACCCTTTCTCTTCTGTCAAAGGGCCTCTTCACACGGGAGGCGGCAATGAGCGGCAACGGTAACTATACTATATGTTCTTTATATATAAATATTTTAACCGCGGCCACTCTTTGACGCTTCCCGTGTGAACATGCCTAAAATTGAACAATTTGAGGGTGGCTTAACCGGATTTTAACATGCGCTGATTCAGAGGATGGCGGCCCTCAATTCGCTCTTTTATCATTAGCATCCCCGGTACAATAAGTCCTGGGTCCGCGCCAGAGTGTACTCCGTTCTGTACAATAATATCTATGCAGTCAATTTCCCTTATTTATTATAAACAAATATAAAATCATCTTTGAAGACTACACCTTATTCAGTTCCGTCTTACACCGCACATAACCACCACCACCGCCCCCATGTCCCCCTCCACTCAACCGAACCGTCAGCTGTCTTTTCGTCGAGTGTCTCAAACTGTTCCGGAAACTCTCGGTTCCCGTATTATAAGCGCTGTCGTTATAGCTGTTGGCCCTAAGCATGGTGGTCGCGCTGTCCCGACTGGGTTCGTCCAGACATGGTATACAGGGGATCAGGCAGGGGAGCCAGAGGCGTACCAGGCGCTTGAGATCGTGCTGTAATCAAAGAACAGAAGGATTCAGTTTGGAAATATAAAAATGATATGTGTGTATTATATTAACGAAAGTGATCAGACAATATCATGATGTGATTCGTTTGATTGCCTCTTAGATATAGATGCACACTGGCCGTCATATGCCGTGCTTGGGATGAGGAAACATTCATTTTTGGCAAGCAAGATATAGTAGGCGAAATCATACATAAATGGAGCATGACATGTACGATTATTGCACACATTACGCTGTCCCGACCGGGTTCGTCCAGGCATGGGATGCAGGGGATCAGGCAGGGTAGCCAGAGGCGTACCAGGCGCTTGAGGTCGTGCTGTAATCAAAGAAAAGACGGTTTAGGTTTATCTATATATGAGGAATATATGGTTGATGATAATGTAAATTGGTACATTTTAATACAATAAACTTGTCGCAATATACAGGGTATGCTATATTGTACCGCAGCCACAAGGGCGCATCTGTTTTGTTAGGGCGCACTGTGGTAAAGTAATACCGGTAATGCAGTTATTACTGTAAGTAATAAACATCCGTTTGTGATGCGATGCGATGTGATTTTCGAGGTGATTATTTGTGAATGATTGAGCTATTTTGATATTTCTGAAACATAGCAACAAATGTAGTATCACAAGAACCCGGTCAGTTTGTTCAACATGAGTATTTTTTTTACATTTCACGTGATAAACCCATGTTTTTTATAAGATGAAAAAAAAACAAGACAAAGTTGAATATGGGCTCTCTCCAACCCTCCTGAACAACAAAATAAAAACACAAACAGTAATCAAATAAAACTACCTATAGCCTACCACTTTTATTAAAACCGACTCACGCTACAAATTCAATATAACTCCTTGAAAGGGAACCTTCAATGAGCCATACTTCCCTTACTCAATGTTTTGACAGATATATTGTCCCTTGCCAGACAGACCATATAGGCAAAACCAAAGACATAACCATTGACTCAAAGCAAAAAAACGCGAGACTTTTTTCGTGTGTTTTTTATTTATTTGTTTTTGCTTGTTTTGTTTAAGGCGAAATGGCTTCTACAAATGGAGGTAGAAATTCTAAAGGTTAAAGAATATGACCATAGGGTTTTCCACTTTATATGACAATCTGACGTCTTATCGAATTATCAGTCTTTCAACAAGTTTAGAAAAGTCATGAGCAAGAACAAGTCAAGTAAGGCAGTTCCTCTAGCCCACCACATAAAAACAAAGCTAAGGAAATTGATAAGGACCTGGCCACATTGGAAGCTTTTACTTGCTTTTATTTCCTAACAAAGCCTGTCTTCCCATGTATTTCTTGTGGGAAATAAAACAGCGACTTGACAATGAACATTTAGGTAACATTTGGAGTTTCCCAAAAGGAATACATTGAGAGACAGTTTGTGTTAGGTAATAAAAGCAAGTGAAAGCTTCTAATGTGGCCAGGCCCTAATTGCCTCGAGTTTTATTCACTGCAATTCAACATTTATATAATCATTGACATCATAACAGGCTAAAAAGCTTCTTCTAATGCATCTGTATGTACCAATATCATTGGTCTGGACTACAAATATATATTTGATATTATCTATTGGGATAATATCATAAATAAGTTATAATAATACTGTATGTCTGTTAAATGTCTGTTGATATTCACTGTAGACTGGCCGGGGGTATCTCAAGCTAGGCAAATTGATAACAAATTTAAGTATTACAGCTAAGTGAACATATTTTTAGGATGAAAAAAAAAGATAATTGCCTCGAGTTTCATTCACCGAAGTTAGTAATTCACATAGTTGCTGACATCATAATCATTATTCTAATCATTTTTCTAATCATTGGGATGGGCAACTGATATATACATGTATAAGATATAATCTATCCGGATAATTTTATAATAGATTTTGATAATATGTCTCTCAAATGTCTGTTGAAATTTAGCTGTAGACTGGCCCACGGTTACTCAAGCTAGGCAAATTAATAACTAAAAGTATGAACGCATATTGTAGTTACAAGAACCTTTAGGATGAATTATGTTTCTTTTGTCACAAAATATAAATATTATTTGTCCTTATAATCATCCCCCGCTCTAGCAAATGTTTTCGTCATTTTCCTTGATATGAATGGAGTGACAAAGTGAAGTTTGAATTGAAAAATAAAAGTAAAACTCCAGAATCTACCATTAACATATGAGAATGCTTGATCAAAAGGACATAGTGTCTGAAGAAATTTTTTTTATAGATATCTCTGAACCATAAAATCCTAACTGGGACTTAAAATGTCAGCTCTCCTACGCTCAATCAAAGGTTAATTTGTCACAAAAAATATTGACAAAGCCTTAAAATGCTCTTAAATGCTTCCTCCCTACTGTTAAATATTCCCTAAGACAGACCAGAAAACAGACCATTCAATGAAATCAAATTTGATTATTCAATATATCAACATATTTATTAACCTACTTTCTATTTTCAGAATGAAGTGTCTGGATTTTGGACTCTTTGATATTAAACGTAACAACAACAACGATTGTGGGTTTTATTTCTTTGGACTACTACTAAGAGCAATTGGGTGTTCATGGATCTTTGATAACTCCCACAAGAAAAGGTCAACGCCATATTATTTTATGAGCGATAACTGAATAGTCACGATGTTAATCTAAATTTAGACCTAAGCTCAAATGAAGCATTATAGGGCATGTCCACGTTGGAAGAGTTTTTCAACATTTTTTTCCCTAAGAATGCATGTTTTTCAAGGTATTAGTTATGGTAAACTGATAAATGCCAATAGCTTAAGACCCTGCTTACATAAAATGAGCGATTATCGTTGCCACTTGCGATTTTCACTGTTTTCTTTGTAGGACTCAGAAATTATTTCAAGGAAAAAACCCGTCGCTACTTGCGATTTCAAAAATTTGTAATTACATATGAGCGATTTTCCTAACCAATGTAAATAAATGCTATGAGGAAATCATCAATTGTTTGACACCTCGCTTGGCGCGATTATCGTCGCAGGTGGCGATTGTTGTCGCAAGGAGCGATATGAGTGTCATCAATGCAATGTGAAATGAACGGGAAAATATTGAAATCTCTAGATTACTAGTGAATGTAATCACTAAAACGCTGCTAGCGATTTTATGTAAGCAGGGCCTAAAACGTTTCGATTTTCGAATCGAGGATACATACGCAAACAATGGATGTTTGGACAATAAGTATCGTGACACACTTTCAATGTGGCCAGGCCCTTATATATAGTTGTGATGTATAAAAGTAAAAGTTTCACGGTATTTTGTTTTTATTGGAATATTAAGTCTTGCAATTACCGTTGCAACTTTATTTCCATCTGTTTTTAGTTGTTTTCACATTACGATTTTCATT
This sequence comes from Hydroides elegans, assembly GCA_001703475.1. Classification (NCBI taxonomy): domain Eukaryota; kingdom Metazoa; phylum Annelida; class Polychaeta; order Sabellida; family Serpulidae; genus Hydroides; species Hydroides elegans. Next base: position 25,993 of record LQRL01111789.1, read on the forward strand.
TTATCATGTTTCAGTTTCGTTGATATCTAGGCCATTTTTTTTACTTTTCCAAATTAACCCGCTGCCTTGACATAAATACGATGCGTAATTCGATGGAAAAAATGTTACTTGCCCCCATGTCGAATGAGCATGTTATTAAGCTGTCACGAGATTATGAAACACCATTCGATGAGATATAACTATATTAACTTGACTTCTTATTTTATGATGTGGCTTCTTCAATGAAGGATACAAATATGTTTGGCCATGACCTTGGATTGGCTCACATCCCCACACTAGTCAAGACGTCGAGCAACGTCGACAGTACATTCCCTTTTGGGCCAATATGAACGTTTTCCGGACATTCTTTTGAGTCATGGACATGGAAACAACATCGTTACAACATCGGGACGTAACCAGGGCGTTTGATCGACGTCTGTAAAGGAAATCTCAAAATATTCTTATATGACCGAATAAGAGCTTACTTTCGACGTCACGTCTATAACGACCGTTTTTTGGACGTCAATTACCCAGTGGGCCTATAGACAGAAAGGTCACATAATGAAAAAAAAAATGAAAAAAGAAAAGGGTTCGGCGACAAAATTTGCATTTGATGTTAAGGATGCATTTTTGAACGCACTATTTTCGTGTTGTTTCTGTAGTATTTATGGACAACTCTTAGAGCACTGCAAAGGAGATTTTGATATTTAAAAAAAATGGATGCATAAAACACAAAAAATGGCAGCGAAATAAAACGTAAACATGTCCCGCTACAAGTATTATTTCCGGTTAGTTAGACACCTTGTTGCAATTTTGCAATATAGGGATAATAACTAAGCCATTAAGAATTCATTAACCGCCATATCCAAATTTCGTAAGGATATGAATTCAAACAATCTCGTTGCAATGTGTCAATTAGAGGTTGCGACGACATTATATCTGTCTTTGAGGCGGATCCAGACCATTTTGAGGTGGTTATTGTAATGTTGATTAGCTGAAGGGAACGACAATGTATCTTGGTATTATATATAAGGGCCGAACAGGGGGATGTTTCCTAGTTCCCCGCATGTTTTCTCGTCATAAATTAATATCTCTCTCGATGACGCATATTGCTTTCGTTCAAGTGAATGCATGTTTCGTCTTCATAAATAAGCGACTCTGAAAATGGGACATTTAATGCGATTTCTGCGATTGATGGGTGCAGGGATGGGCGATGAGCATTGGACAATGAAGTGCAGCATGCAGCACCAGTATAGAGAGACTATGATGAACAAACGTCGTAAAAACGTCATAATAAATCATCAAGATGGGTGCAGGGATGGAGCGATGAGCATAAAGCAATCCATAACCATGCAGCATGCAGTAACAGTAAAAGCAACGTATAATAGACAAACGTCGTTAAAACGTTATGATAAATCATCAAGATGGATGCATGGATGGAGCGATGAGCAAAGGGCAATCGCGTCACCGTGTAGCACGCTATGGTATATTGGAGCGAGATGACGTATAAAGACGTCAAACAACAATGCTATATATAAACATTTTAAAAGAATAAAACTTTACATACTGTTAACATATTAACGTATATGTTTAAGTGATAAAAATGTATTACATAGTGTTACATATTTAAAGAATCAATGCGGTCATAATTATTTCATCATTTGGCTTCTTGCCAATTCTTATATAAATGACAAATTAAAAAACATTCACTGCCTCTTTTCTCAAAACGTCAATTTCAGACTTAACACATTGTTGCACGGAGCCATTCATTTGTTAAATGTTCATATATTAAATATTATTCATATTAATGATGTTAAGTCAACCTGTTTCATCATATTTTGAGGTTTATATTATATTAACCTTATTGGGACATTCTATAGCCATCCAAGTATTTTCATCATATTCAAAAATGATTATATCATTACACATGCAGATTCTATTTTAGTTAAATATAATCTAGTTTCCGTTGATTGTGGATTATAAATAAATAGAATGGATATAAAGAAGAATACCAAAAAGCGATTTTAACGTTCGGCTGACGTTATGTATGGCCACCAATGCTAGGTATATCATAACACCATGCATCATGGGGTCTTAATATGTCAACCCCATCTTCGTTAAGGTCAACAGCGCGAGGGAGAATGAAAAATAAGATAGAATTTCATTTCATTTCGAATCTGCATTATTTCCCGTTGAAAGTAATGGACAACTCATCACATTCTGGAATTACATGTATTGATAAATTCCATGCATGCATAGAACTTATTGTGTGGTTTACTTGCTATCAAATGCATTTTCTTGTTTTTCATTATCTCAAAGGATACATTAAATGTTTTCTTTGCATTCATCACATTGTCCTGTTTTATTATTATTATTATTTTTTTTTTTGGGGGGGGGGGGGGGGGGG
>LQRL01111804.1:0-11583 GCA_001703475.1 Hydroides elegans
GGGTTGGGGCCTTTTCGTGCTTCACAAATACTTCCTTGTGATATTTTCTGCCGAGTTCGGTTAGATTGCGGGGGCGCATGCGCTAAAATATATTTTCGCAATTCAGGCGATATCTCACGAATAATAATGCCTAAAGTCTTAACGTTGGAATCAAATTGAAACTATAATAATTTAGATGTGCATCTCGATGATTTTTTCAAACTAAGACGCGATGCAGCCTTTCACATTTATGCAATATTTCAATGGTTTTAGACATAAAACCATGAGATATTCGCACACTTACACTTTTACTAGTTTTATAAATATTTTGTAAAATGGTCAGCTTCAAACTGCGCATGTGCAATAACAGTTTAAGCAGTTATATGAGAATATTGAACCGGGGAGTGGATACTTAAATTATGAAACGTAAGAGCAAACCTAGGCGTCATTCTTTATGTTTCGGTATAACATATAATTGGTAACGGAAGCGCCCGCCGTGATCGGCCCCCTGAAAATATTGAACCGGGAGGTGAATCTTAAATTATGAAATGTAAGAGCAATCTAAGGCGTTATTTTTTTTGTGTTTCGGTATAGCATATAATTGGTAACGGAATCGCCCGTCGTGATCGACTTTTTAATCTTTTAAAACATAAAGACTTCAAAATTGTGGGCGTTGTCAAATAATTGCGTTAATTGAATTCCAAATTTGTATTCATCAATTCGAGAAACTATCGTAGCTTATGTATGTTTTAAAATAAAAAAAATACAAATTAATCCAATGCCTCTTATTTATTATTTCTTGAACAGATCGGTCAGCAACAGGTTGCAGCAACACTGAAATAGTTTGCCATCAAGTGAAATGCCCAATATGTCTTCAACGCATTGGAAACAGACTTACGTCTATATTCACATCAGTTGATGACATCGAAAACAGATCCGCAATGAATACGTGTCAATTTTTTTTGTGAAAAATATTTGAATGTGTTACAAAGGATTTTCAATATGAAGTATGATTATACTTCAATCAAGCCGCAACTATTCAGTCACTTCGGATACCGACCTACGCCTACTGTTAACTGAATTCGTCTTCAATTTTTACTTTCGCAAGCAAGTTTTCATTCCTGACGTGTTATATTATTTGAAATTAAGTGTATGCCTCTCATATTTTTTGGCGATATTCAGTATTATTTTTTTTCGATGGAGGTGTTTGATTTGTTAAAATATGTAGAGTATAAACTGAATGTATGTTAACTTAACAAAATATCCAGAGTAATGCTTGGAATATTTTCAGAGTATAAACCATTGTCTTAATTGCTTACGTGTGACGTTACGTATTGAACTTGAATCACTTAGTGCCAAATGTTATTTCAAAATATCAAAAATTATGTTTAGAATAAATTCCGGATGTGCCTTATGCCACCAAATGTGCCAATTTTCGAGGAATTTTTTGGAAATGAATATTTGTTATTGAATATCCTTCACAAGATCTCTTGCGCCTCTGGCGCTTGAATAATAAAGCAATCAAAAGTGAGACAGTCCGAACTAAAATTATTTTACGTCGAACTACATCTAGACAGCTACTTATCCCCTCACTAACCTCTCCCTAAACCGCTTCGCCACTTATATTTCTACTCGTACATTTAACCATCCCTCGGCAGCTTCTTCACCCCACACCTACATTCCAAAATAAAACTTTGCCACTTATATTTTGCCTTGTTTATTTAGCCACCCCTCGGCAGCTGCTTCGCCCCTAATTTATTATTCATACGTTGCCTCCCCACTCGCGGACAACCTTGCCACTCACGAATATGTTCACGCACTACCTCGGCCCTCAGCCTCTGCATCGCCACTTTAATTCATCCTCGCCCATTAAACCACCCCTCGGAGGATTCTTTGCCCCTCGCCTACTTTCCCAAAACTTCTTCGCCACTTAATATTTACTTCGCACATTGTTCCAACACTCTTCAGTTGCTTCGCCCCTCAGATGCAAACCTGCAGTCTGCCTGTCCACTTGTGATTTTCTCGTAGACTGTATCGCTATTATCGAATTTGTTCATGCACTACCTTTCTCTTCGGCTTCTGCTTTGTCACTTACATTAATCTTTGTCCCCTTTACCTTCTCCTCGGCCGCGCCTTTGCCCCATCTCCTACTTTTTACGCACTGCCTCGCCACTCAATATTTTACCTTGCTAATTGGCGTATTCATCAGTAACTGCTTCGCCCCTCGCATCCCTCGGTTGCTACCTCGGCCCTCACATGCAAACTTTTAGACTGCCTCACCATTTATGAGATTCTCATACATTGCATCACCCTTCGCCGACTTCCTCACCACTATTGAGCAGGTTCATGTCTGCCTTTGCCCTCGGCCCCTGCTTCGGCACTTAGATTTTTTCGGTTATTGAACCACCACCTCGGCAGCGCCCTCGCCCGTCACCTACTTTACAACGCGCTTCCTCGCCACTTCTATTTGACTTTATTAATTGACTCATCCCTCGGTTGCTGCCTCGGCCCTAACTTGCAAACTTGCCGACTCGGCCCCGCCATTTATGAGATTCTTCATACATTGCATCACCCTTCGCCACCTGCCTCGCCACTATTGAGCAGGTTCGTGTCTGGCTTTGCCCTCGGCCTCTGCTTCGGCACTTAGATTTCTTTCGCTTATTGAACCACTACCTCGGTAGCGCCTTCGCCAATCACCTACTTTCCAACGCGCTTCCTCGCCACTTATATTTAACTTTATTAATTGGCTCATCCCTCGGTTGCTGCCTTGGCCCTTGCATGCAAACTTGCCGACTGCCTTGCCATTTTTGAGATTATCCATACATTGCATCACCCTTCGCCACCTGCCTCGCCACTATTGAGCAGGTTCGTGTCTGCCTTTGCCCTCGGCCTCTGCTTCGGCACTTAGATTTCTTTCGGGTAAGGAATCACCACCTCGGCAGCGCCTTCGCCAATCACCTACTTTCCCACGCGCTTCCTTGCCACTTATATTTGACTTTATCAATTTGCGCATCCCTCGGTTGCTTCCTCGGCCCTCACATGCACACTTGCAGACTGCCTTGTCATTTTTGAGATTCTCTTTACATATCATCACCCTTCGCCGACTGCCCCGCCACTACTGAACAGGTTCATGTCTGCCTTTGCCCTCGGCCCCTGCTTCGGCACTTAGATTTTTTGTTCATTGAACCATCACCTCGGCAGCGCCTTTGCCCATCACCTCCTTTTCAACGCACTTCCTCGCCACTTCTATTTGACTTTATTAATTGACTCATACCTCGGTTGCTACCTCGGCCCTTACTTGCAAACTTGCTCACTGCCTCGCCATTTATGAGATTCTTCATACATTGCATCACCCTTCGCCACCTGCCTCGCCACAATTGAGCAGGTTCGTGTCTGCCTTTGCCCTCAGTCTCTGCTTTGGCACTTAGATTTCTTTGGGTTATTGAACCATCACCTCGGCAGCGCCTTCGCCAATCACATACTTTCCCACGCGCTTCCTCGCCACTTATAATTGACTTTATTAATTAGTTCATCCCTCGGTTGCCGCCTCGGCCCTCACATGCAAACTTGCCGACTGCCTTGCCATTTTTGAGATTATCAATACATATCATCACCCCTCGCCGACTGCCTCGCCACTATTGAACAGGTTCATGTCTGCCTTTGCCCTCGGCCCCTTCTTCGGCACTTAGATTTTTTTCGTTCATTGAACCATCACCTCGGCAGCGTCTTCGCCCATCAATTACTTTACATCGCCCTTCCTCGCCACTTCTATTTGACTTTATTAATTGACTCATCCCTCGGTTGCTGCCTCGGCCCTAACTTGCAAACTTGCAGACTGCCTCGCCATTTATGAGATTCTTCATACATTGCATCACCCTTCGCCACCTGCCTCGCCACTATTGAGCAGGTTCGTGTCTGCCTTTGCCCTCGGCCTCTGCTTCGGCACTTAGATTTCTTTCGCTTATTGAACCACCACCTCGGCAGCGCCTTCGCCAATCATTTTCTTTCCCACGCGCTTCCTCGCCACTTATATTTGACTTTATTAATTTGCCCATCCCTCGGTTGCTGCTTCGGCCCTCACATGCACACTTGCAGACTGCCTTGCTATTTTGAGATTCTCTATACATATCATCACCCTTCGCCGACTGCCTCGCCACTATTGAACAGGTTCATGTCTGCCTTTGCCCTCGGCCCCTTCTTCGGCACTTAGATTTTTTTCGTTCATTGAACCATCACCTCGGCAGCGCTATCGCCCATCACCTACTTTACAACGCGCTTCCTCACCACTTCTATTTGACTTTATTAATTGACTCATACCTCGGTTGCTGCCTCGGCCCTTACTTGCAAACTTACAGACTGCCTCGCCATTTATAAGATTCTTCAAACATTGCATCACGCTTCGCCACCTGCCTCGCAACTATTGAGCAGATTCGTGTCTGCCTCTGCCCTCGGCCCCTGCTTCGGCACTTAGATTTCTTTCGCTTATTGAACCACCACCTCGGCAGCGCCTTCGCCAATCATTTTCTTTCCCACGCGCTTCCTCGCCACTTATATTTGACTTTATTAATTTGCCCATCCCTCGGTTGCTGCTTCGGCCCTCACATGCACACTTGCAGACTGCCTTGCCATTTTAAGATTCTCTATACATATCATCACCCTTCGCCGACTGCCTCGCAACTATTGAACAGGTTCATGTCTGCCTTTGGCCTCGGCCCCTTCTTCGGCACTTAGATTTTTTTCGTTCATTGAACCATCACCTCGGTAGCGCCTTCGCCCATCACCTACTTTACAACGCTTCCTCGCCACTTCTATTTGACTTTATTAATTGACTCATCCCTCGGTTGCTGCCTCGGCCCTCACATGCAAACTTGCAGACTGCCTTGACATTTTTAGATTCTCCAAACATTGCATCACCCTTCACCACCTGCCTCACCACTATTGAGCAGGTTCGTGTCTGCCTTGGCCCTCAGCCTCTGCATCGCCACGTAGATTTATCCACGTTCATTAAAGCACTCCATTTGTTATAAAGTATTTCCATTTTATAACAAAAACTGGTGATGTTTTTAATTGTTTTTGACTGAGCTTCCGTTGGATAATTAGGTCGAAATGTTCAAAAATTACGGGTGTGAAATTTATATGTGATTATGACTAGAACTTTCACACAAATGTCATGAGGATAGTGAATATGCCCAGAAGTACGCGATTGGTCTAAAAATCACAAAGCTATAAGAAATGAGCAATAATAATACAAATGAGCGAAATATGTTATGTTCACCCAATATGTTACAACTTAATCGGGGGGTAATTCGTGCCTTCTTGTCTTTCACAAATGATTTCTTGTAACGTAGTATTAGCATTAGGTCACGGAAGTTACTTTATTTATGTTTGAATAAATCCATTATCGTTTGAGCGTGTTTATCTTACTTAATAAAATACGGTTGGAAGCTTCAATGTTATTTTATGTAGGCAGTGTTTTTTAGCTATCAGTACGTATATTAAGTATTTATTTGGATTTCACACAGTATATTTGTATGTTTCACTTTTGGAATAGTTTTTTGTTATCTTTCAGGCGCTTGGCAAAACATCTTTTTTTATATTTTAGGACCATTTTGTCATGGGTCGATATATTAGCAAACCATTATAAATAAGAACACTTTTTAAATTTTATTTATTATTTTGTCCCAACATTTAAACACAAACGAAACAATTAACAAGTTAAATGGTTATAATCACGCATATACATTAAATTTGTCTGTACCATCACTTTCCGCGTCATTTAACATGAATTACATGTTGTGAAGGTGGGCGCCGAAGGCGCAATCGCAATTATCCTAGAAACATGAGATACATAATATAAATTAATATGGATTTACTTATGGTTTGATTATGTTTAAACCAAATAAACAGGCTCTGTCGCGAGCCCTTCTCATGAAAAAAAAACAATATCGGCATTATTCAAAATCATACAAATAGGGGGCCAGCAGGAGCTCTGACCATATTCAAAGGGTGTCATTGAAAGAATAAGGGCACTTGGTATCCTATGAGAAAAATCCCTGCGTATGATAACTTTGATAACTTATCATTTACACAATAATTCTTCTAGTATCGTCCAACATAAAACAGTTTGTTACCATAAAATTTATTAACATTGATAGATACCGAATGGATTGTCCAACTATGAACTCCATTTATTTCTTCAATAAGCTTTGTACATATTCATGGAATCCCATTGTTGGGTATATAGTGTTTTTTTCTTTTTTGTACAGCAACTTTGGAATTTCACATATTATTTGTCCATAGTCTGTTAGCTCTGTACGATGTTTCGGGCTCACTCCAACTTTGAAACTCTTCTTTATTCCGAATATTCTCTGATTCACAAGAATGATCGGACGCGATGACCATTCAATGTACGTGTGTTGTACATAACCGAAGTATTCTCCGCATTCTCCCCATTTCGATACCAGCAAAGATCCTTTTTGAACCTGAAAAACAAAACAAATTCAGGGGTTCATTTTTGTGCAAAGAGGAAGCTCGCACTACCGCGACCGTCATTTCACATAACACGTGGACAGTCGGTATAACACTTGCGCTTCGGTTTGAACAAATAAAACTAACCTTAAACACGAGCGCAAGCGCAAATTTCATGGGAAATCTTTTAGAAATAATTCAAACCGAGTGTTTTATTCCTCTAGTATGACATTTGCATGAGCGCGAGCGTCACCTGAAAATCCCCGGTCTAATATATGCTACATATGAAACCGCAAAGGTACACCCCTGCTTTACTTTTATCAAATATATATTATTTGAAGCTTTTTGAACCAAAATGGTAATAATTAATTTGCTTCTTTACTTTTCACAACAACTTTGGATTTGCCTGATAAAACTTGGTTATATGTTTCTTAAATTCTTCTGGTTTAATGCAGTATTTTGTGATGTTATTAATATCAAGGGTGTTTTTTGTATATATAATAATTTACCTGTTGAATTGGCTTCGTTAGATTGGTCTCTTCACTTGATTCATCTTCCAATACTGCAATTGAAACATATCCACTTATAATTGCCATCTTGATGTTTTAAAAAGATAAACAATTATTTGATTATTATATCATAAAAATGAAATTATGTCATTGATTGGTCTTAAAGATAGAGCACAACTTAAAAAACATAAATAAAACTTTCTAAAAGGGCTTAATAAAAAGAAATATTAAACTATAAATCCAAAATACGATATTATTAAGTCTAATATATAGAATAAATCTGAAAAAAAACTTTATAGCGTAAATAAAGCACTGACCGACTTCCATTAGTGTTCCATCCATATTGACAAATCCATTTTCAGCTTCACTCGGTTGAAGTTGATCAGCCTGTTGGGACTCTGCATCTTTTGAAGACATGAACAATATAAAATGAACCCGAAAACAATACAAAACGATAAATGAATACATGAATAATGACACATGAATGTGTAATTATGAACAAGGATAAATGGTCATGTCCGCCCATCAGTTACCTTTCTTCCCGTGTATCTTTTTCACACACTCGTGTACTTAAGGGCCAGACTCTCTTTGTTTGAAACGGTATTAATGCCTCTTAATTCTTGTCCATGGCCTATCATCATCTCATATATGCTCCATGAAAATTTATGTTTAATCAGTTTATCAACATACCTTGATTATTATCCAATTCTGGTACGAGGGTAATAGATTCAACCCTTGTTTCGTTATGCAACTCTTGGGTAGAACTTGAATTGTTTACACAGTCGCGCACATTTTGTGTTTCTTCTACCTCTGGTAGGTCAGGTTCAGACGCTTGAACTAAACAGTGTGTGTTTTAACGAAAATAAATTTATATAGTTATTAAATTTGCTGAAATTTGCTATTCATACGTACCCCTTTACATTTAATATGTCACAAAATATATATTGATCTAAAAACGTCTTGACTATGAACAAATAGCAAAGCATACCCATTGGTGGTTCATTTGATGTACTGCCGCTGGATCGCGTTGTTTGTGGTGACCATTCAACTTTATAAAATAAATTATTTATTGTTTGTTGTTGATAAATACAATAACCTATCAACATTCAATGTATATTTAACAATATCGTATAAGGTTAATAGTTGATTTATTCTTATTATTTCGCGGACATAAATTTGAGCATTTTTTTGCAAACTATTGTGTTTTCAATGATCAACTATAAATGTTTTTGAAAAAAAATCCATGTCGCGCCCGCCATATCATGAACACATTTATGACGTCATCGGTATGTTCAAAACTATTTAGTCAGCACATGTCATCTTAAAACCGTTTAAGCATGACCAAATAACAACATCGTTTTGATATCTACGGAAACTCTAATAAATATATAATTTTACCTTGGATCGTTAATGAAGCCTGGTTTTCAATAATACTTTCAAGCTCATGACGTCTGTAAAACTTTGCTTCCTTGAATTTGATATCGGTTCCGTGAAGTATAACTGACATCTCTCGTCTTGAAATCGACAAATATGGAACGCGACATATCCTTCCGATTGATCGAGCTAAAAGTTCAAAGTATGTTGAGATGTTAGCTAAAGTTTGTTGTTATTCATATCTGAAGGACTGCGAGCACTTTTATATTTAAATATAAGTTTAAAAAATAGAAACGAATGTTGAGGTAACTCACAGTATTTGTCGTTCCATATTGATGTCACAAGGCGCCGAAGTTCCATCAATGGTTTATAAATAAGAGGAGCATGACTTCCTACAATATTTGTTAAAAACATTGACTATTAAAATTGTTTTTCACTTTTCTAAAAATCTGTTTGGCGGTTATTTTTGTTACATTTACATGAATGAATGGATGGATGTTTATGAAACTTCTGAACTTAATATATCAAACTTAAATCATTATACATAGATATTAAACTTAAAAACAATTCGATAAAATAAGGAGAACCCAGAAATGTGATGATATTTAGAAGAAATATATTCGTTTTACCTATACATTTCTGGAAAAATGCTTGCAAAATATCACGCCTCTCGTCAAAGAAATCTTCTCCCAATTGTGATCCCCGGGTTGTACATGAAGAAAAACTTTTATGGACCAATACCATTGCAACTTCGGTACCATTTTTCTCGAGGTCTTCAATCTAGAAAGATAACAAATATATTTGTTTTGTATTGTTTATATGATACATATTATTTATTAAATTATATCTAATTATTAGTTAAAGTTATTTTACAATCTTAATTAAATTTGAATGTTTTGTATTCCTGTGATAGAAATAATATTGTTTAAGGAGACCAACTCTTGAAAAAACGAAACAGTTGAAGCAAACTTAGGTTTATATAACCGACCAATTTTTCCATCTTTTTGATCAGATACTTGTCGCGACGTTTTCTCTCGTCAGATGTAGGATTTTCGATTCTCTGATTATATTCCTCCAATTTCTTTTTATGAAGGAGCTTAACCTTAATTAGAAAAATAAATGACACATTATTATTTATATTTTGGCGTCCAATCGTCCTCTTTTTTATTTGTATATCGAGGTAGGCTAGAAAACGCCCCGATCATGCAATCTACACCACTTTGTTAACCCTACCCCGTTTTATCTGATGCAACGTTTGGCACCAGCGGTCGCACGGTCGCAACTGCAAATTAGTTTTTGGCCATCGACTAACTTTTCAAAGTTAGTCGCGCATTTCGCGACTAACTTTGCCTTATACAAAACTTAAAGCATTTTCATGCAATATTTTCCCGCTTGCGCCATCGGCGCTCGCTTATCTGATCTTAATAAATTGTTGTCTTTTAATGAAGAACATGATAACATCAGACAACTTTTCTGCCGCGCGACTAACGTTTTAGAGTTAGTGACTCTTTCATGACCTATTAATTCAGAGTAAATGTCTGATTTAAGGGAAAAGTTTTGGGCCTACAACAACATTTTTTAAACTCCACGTTATCCCACTCATGTAATTGCCCCTGCAACCCTTGACAGTTCTCAGTCATCAACAAACCGGATGCGTTTCAAGGGAGTTATGTAGTCTGAACGTCATTTCAGATTTCCTCTAAAGAAAACAAAGTGTTATGAATAAAATAAAACCAAATCTATCAATTACTCACACGGTCCAGCTTTTCCGAATCTTCTAAAATTCTTTTCCACTCCGCTCCTTGATACTTTGCCCTATCTCTGATAGTTGCACCATTTGCTTAAAAAACACAAAGCATTAACCAATAATTTTGTTGAAACACTTAGGGGATTTTTGCGAAATATTTTACAGTAAAGGAATTAAAATATTGATCATGTTTTGAGTTCATCAGACACAGTTTAGGTTACTCGCAATCATTTCGACATGGCTATTGTGATTAGTTTTCTGTTGAATTAAATTAACAGATCAAAAATAGGTTGATAATGTCTTTAAATTATCGATAAATGTAAAGAGCGGTACTGGCGCCTTTTCAAAATATTGATTGTTGTTCTACATAACCTTTTTTACGAATTTAACTTACTTTCATTTCTAAGAACCTCACTTAAAGCCGTGGAATATAATGTTGGTTTTCTTATCGCAAGTTTCGTTTTTGTTTTACCATTCAGCTTTGCCTTTTCACGACAGGCTCTGCTGTGTATCCATTGCTGCCAATATAAATTATGAATGATTAAACTGCTGAATGTACAATCAGTTTTGGTTTTATGTGATGCTATGCAAATGCTGCGAAAATATTTTATTATCAGTCTGCAAAATAATTTTAAAAAATACCATTATTCGTTCGGATGTCAGCCCAGTTTTCTCACGTGCCTCCTCCAATAAATGTTTATGTTTTACTTTACTTCTTAGTCCACGTTCATACACCCCAGTTAGTATATTGACCTCATTGTCCCGATATTCTCCGGCATTGGATGCCATACTTAATTAAATAAAACATATAGGTTTTGCACCAAAGTGTTAAATTTGTTTAAAACTTTTGACATTTCAGCGGGACATGAACCGGAAATGACAATGTTTATGTCATATTCGCTGGTACACAATGTTCAAACATTGCAAGTTTTGAAGTGCACCCAATGACAACCTTTGAAGAAAAGCACAAATTGATCAAACATAATAGATTAATTCAGAGGAGAAACAAACACATATGAGAAGGCTATGTCTTATATATATATTTGCTTCTAAACAAAATTGACAAAATTTTATGTCATTTAACCATTTCTTGTTTCGTATTAAGTCTTAAAAATGTATTTATAAGTGATTAAGATTATTAATAAAATTAACAATATTTATAATAATATTGCACTTGTATGTATATTTTTGCATGTTTCTTAGTTGGTCTCACATGTTTTCCTGAGTCTCGCTCGAATTTTTCACCGTGAGAGTCTCATCGTCTCAGTCCAATAGGGGTTTCTAATAGGAATAATACCCTTTTAAGCCCCTTCATGAATATCAATTAAGGGAGCTTGTGAGCAAACTCAAGGCTACAATTCTTCACCAATCGCATAGCTAGCGTACAGCTAGTATGGGTGCTAATGAAGGTTGGGATTATATATGAGCCGTATCCGACCAGGGGAAATGGCCAAACTGGACTTAGAAAAATCCCCTATAAGCCCCTTCATGAATATCGATTAAGGG
>LQRL01111807.1:0-12209 GCA_001703475.1 Hydroides elegans
CATTGATGGGAATCGAATGTATTAGATGGATCAATAATTATTACGCATCAATGAAGCAATATTTTAATAATTGAAAAAGAAAGACAAAAACTCACGAATTAATAGAATTGGAGGTAATGGCATGTATGAGTTTTTGTCATGTTCATGTTTTTCGTTTATATTTTTGTTGGTCAAGTGGATAATTTATAGATATTTATTGTTCAAAATAAATACATTGATTATTTTAGAGTTAAGAATTTTGTTTAACAAAGCAACGGTGGCGTTTCTAAAGTCGGAGAAAATGTAAAAACGGCCGGCTAAAATGCGTTCAAATGAAAACGGCTCGCTGAATGATTTTAAAATAATACTCCAACCCATAAAATGATTATATTCTTCTATATAAAGGCAAATTCGACAGTAAATTATGAAAATTATCTCAACATTTAGCTTGAACATCAAATATAATATAGATATAAAAATACATGACGATACGCATCATAAAATGAATACTTATAATGTGGCATTGATGGGGATCGAACCTGGGTTGCAAAACTGTTGTGGCGTTGTCAAGCCCCTTAACCCCTGGAATACAGGATCGCTGTTGCATAGAGGGTTTCAAATAACAATTGTAAAATAAAAATCAATAACCGATAAAAACAGCATTATGTTAATAAGCTGTCATTTAGTATTCGTATTAGATGGATCAATAATTATTACGCATCTATGAAGCAATATTTTAATAATTGAAAAAGAAAGATGAAAACTCACGATTTTATATTATTGGAGGTAATGGCATATATGAGTTTTTGTCATGTTTAAGTTTTTCGTTTATATTTTTTGTTAGTTAAGTGGATAATCTATATATATTTATTGTTCGAAATAAATGCATTGCTTATTTTATAGTTGAGTTATTTGTTTAACAAAGAAACGGTGAAGTTTCTAAAGTCGAAGAAAATGTGTGTGCCTCTCATATCAACAATGATTAAATATATAATTGGAGGTAATGTCATGTATGAGTTTTTGTCATGATCATGTTTTTCGTTTATAGTTTTGTTAATTAAGTTGATAATTTATAGATATTTATTGTTCAAAATAAATACATCGCTTATTTTAGAGTTGAGCTATTTGTTTAACAAAGAAACGGTGGCGTTTCTAAAGTCTGGGAAAATGTGTTTGCCTCTCATATCATTATAATAGTAATCACATTGTTTAGGCGGACCTTAATGATATTTGAGTCCCTCCGTTCTCAATTGAAGTCCTTTTTATAATTTGAATACCTCATATAATACATTTGAGTCCCTCGCAAGCTCGGGCCTTAAATGATATGTAGCGGGCTTCAAATGATAAAAGTGAATAAAAATGATAAAATGTTCCCGCAAAAAAATGGGGGTTAATTTGGGGTCCCAATTGAAACAATAAAGACGAATTGGGGTCATTTTTAAGGGTTATCAATATATGATAAAGTGAAGAAAATAGCAAAAACAAGAATAGCTCCTAGAGCATACATCTGATTTCTTTTATTTTGATTATAAGAGAATCCTTAAAAGCTTCATATAAAATTTCGGATTCCATGCAATTATTGCATTGTATTAAATTATAGAGTGATTTTTTTGCATTTGCAAGAATAGGCCATTCAATCCTAAATTCAAAACACAAGTGATTGTTTTCTCTATTTTCTCATTTTCAAAAAGGCCTTTTGATATCCATCTTCTTGCAACGATACTCAGTATTTCTCTTTATTTGGATGATAAAAAAACAGGGCTCAAATTAAGCATTATTATTGCAGCACATTTTTAGTTCTAAAAATAGCCACTGCAACACGCCTCATGTCAGTTAATAATTAACATGCATATTGACTAATAGCAGCTTTTGCTTGCTGTAAGCCTCACACTTTCTATGAATAAGTGGCAGCTACTCTATTGGGTCAGTGTGGGTGATTGACAGCTGAAGATTTTCAGTGTTTGCAGAAATGTCAATAAGAACCCCAGGATTTTGTAACCATCAAATATTTCACAAACTATGTTACATATCATATCAAAATCCTGACATTTATAAGTTCAAAATCACCATTTTTCGAAAATTCGCCAAAAATTCCAATTTTAAGGTTCCCAAAAAAAAACAATACGCCTACGCACAGCTTCAATTTATGTTCTTTCCATGTGCAAAGGTTAAGGCGAAATCCGATGAGGGATAGGGCCCAAGGTGTGGATATACAGACACAGAGATGGATAGACATGGTCCATTGGGTTTATAATCCGATAGAACGCATAGAAAACTTTAAAGAAAATTGATAGTTCAAATATTTCTTGTAATGACGGACGGACAGTGCTGGATTAGTCCTTCGCTTTGCTCTAACACGGCGGCGGAGGACTAATAACCAAGAACAATAGTATCTACAAACTCGGCACAAAAATAGAAATTTAATCGAATTCATATGGAAGTAAGTAAGTTCAGTCAGTAAGTTTTTTTTTATATGAAAATAAAAGATTATCTTATATCAACAGTGTTTGAACTTTTGCTTAACAAATCTATTGTTGCATTGAGTATAAACCATAATAGCACCCCATTCTATATTTAATAACATAATATAGAGCATACATCTTCTATTTATATATTAGTATCATAATTGAACATTGAAAGCTCTGCGCTTATTTAGGACACAACCTAAGGAGCGCAAAGGAGCGCTATATTTCCATCAGTAGTTCGTCATCGGGTGAAATGTTTTTAGAAAATAGGATAAAAATCACAAAATTTAAAGTGGTTTGAGTACTAAAATAAAAAAAGGGTTATTTGGGATTTTTGGGGTCTGCAAATATTTGTTGGGGTCCTCTAAGGAAATAAAGACGAATTTGGGGTTTGTTGGGGGTAATAAAGGTTATTCTATAGAGACTTGAAACCCTGTTCCCACTCAAACAACCCTTGTTTGGTGATCATCGCACTCTTATAGAAAACAAATAGGCTGCTTCACAACGCTATTCGGGCGAACTTGAATGGGATGAGTTAAAGTTCAAAATAAATATATTTACCATCAACGCCTTCCAATCCTATTCCATTCGTTACTTTTTCTTTGGTTTTTACATAAGTTTATTATGATAGTTATTTTTGGATTGTACAAAATCGAATTATTTTTCGATAAAATATTGTTTTATCCTACATCGAAAGTCAGTCTTTCTGTTGTTCTTTTTATCCAGTTGTTTGCTGCTTTCTTATTTTTCCATTTTGAATTTGACATGACCAGTTTTGATAATAGACTGTTGTGAATTAATAGTAACTATGTAACGGAACGGTAGAATATAATAACTCTGATATCAGATTGTAGTCTATAGTTCTACAGTAGGAGTCTAAATAAATAAAGTAGAAAAACAATGTGTTAAATCAGTACCTACACGTTCAACGGGAGATATGTTCACAAAACAGACACAATCTAACAATTTTAGCATATACATAAATGTGGACTATTAAAGTTTCGCGTCATGATCATTATTCTTTAGCGGTTTTTCATAATGAACTACATTTAAATCAGACTACTGTTAAGTTATTAATTTTCAAAATTTCATTCCAAATTGAATCATCAGCAAGAAAAATGAACAATATAAGAACATAAACCATATAAAACTTCAATAATGTGATGCTTTGTGTAAGAAATTGCTATCCAAATATGATATTTCGTCGCAAAATATATGCTTTATAACAAAACACGATCTTGTTTAGTCCCTTCCGATGACAGCATAGTTAATCAAGATACTCCAGATAGTGTCAACCTTACAAACATAACACCATATATAGCATATATTATATGACATCGTTCTCGGTTAGCCATCTGTCATGAGAGCGCGTTCCGTTGGGTGGAGGCGGGTGGCGGTGGGACGGGCTTGAGTTGGCCCGTGACGCGGTCGCGAGCCATTTGCGTGCCTTTCGTCCGCTTCCACTTCATGCGCCGGTTCTGGAACCACACCTTCACCTGCAATCAACAAGGGTGCAAGTGCTTGATAGGGTGCATTCGATGGACGAGTTATCAAACTAATCCATTTTAAATGAGAAAGACTTAAACGAGAAAGAACGAAAAAAAATGTTTATATATGGACAGAAAAAGTCATCGTTTAGATAGTTTTGATATTGTAGTGACGGCATGTTCAATTCACATACGCAAAACGTAAAAACGATCGCGGGTCTTCCAAAAATATAAACATCCGACCATCAAGATTTAAAGATTTCGATGTTTAACATGTAAGCACATAATAAAGATATGAATTCTTGAAAAATAAATATATTCAAAAATCGAGAACTTTGAAGTATTTCTCTAACTTAGTGGTCACTTTTGAACACTTCAAGAATCTTTTTTAATGATGTTGCATACATTCCAATATACACTTGCATTATCATTGTAATATTTAAAATTCATTATTTGGAGATGAAGCAAGCATATCTAAAATGGGTGTTAAAGGTTTTACGCCAATGAAATAAAATTGAAGAGGTTAAACTAATTTGACCATGACAAATGCTATATATTATACTGCTTCGCAGAGCTATCCTACAGGAACTGTAAAGCTTGGACACATTTCAAGATTTAAAATAATAATAATTTAATACTTTTTAACCCAAACGCATATCTAAAATACATTATTTTGAGGCAAAATACTATTTGCAGCATTGTAATCAGACAGAAACACGCACCACAAAAAAATTACACCCTGCTGGGCCTTCAGCAGAATTGGTATATGTAGCTAAGTCTCTTTTCATCCATCTATGTCCCTCCGGGTGTAAGCTATGACGCTATATCTGTGCAAAAATTAGCTTTACGAACACGAGGTTAGATTTCCGTACGTATTCTTAACAAATTTACGTGCAGGGTGTAGATAACTTTGCGAGGTTGTAGAAGTAGGAATCTTGTGATGAAATGTTGTTTAATATAAATTAATTTACAAGAAAATTCTTGTTACTGTTTGGGGGAGGGGGCTTTTAAAATAGAACTTTAGAATTCGTCCTTCCGTCCTTCTACACAAATTTCAATAATTAGCTAGCATATTTCAAATAATAGGATGAATTAGTTATGAATATGTTTTGAATAGATATTATTTTTATTTAAAAGTATTTATGTAAAATAAGTTTCATGATTTTAATCAGTATCAAGTTACCTACTATATCCCAATCAACAATCCGTTTAAACATGAGTAAGATCGATAACAATTCCCATAAAGATATTATTAATTCTTCTTCTTATTTTTTCACATGTATATTAATATACTAACAGTGACTTATCTATTGCCTATGGGCTACCGGGAAGGTTGTTAAAGCGGGAACCCCCTGACCAGATAATGGACTCATTTTTTACTTATATACTAAACTTGCGTATTCTTAGTGGCAGACGAAACCCCAAATCATATTCGTCAACATTTGCAACAAATAAAAGCCGTTTGCAACTCAAACAAATATACATTTGTAGCGATGTTTATAAACACAACAACAAAGATATAGATATCATCAACTTGATTGCGAAGATATAAAAGAAAACACTAAACAAACTAGCAATTAAAATCATGATATTTAGAAAAACTTATTTCATCAACCGATTGCCCATTCTACCTCTAAACACGTGGTCGAAAATCTATACCTCGTAAAATTACGTACGTAAATTTATAACACTAATTTAACGTACGTCTAACGTGGGTAATGCGATCGTCAAACGATCGTTGGAACCTGGTTAAATTACGTACGTAAAGTTAATATTAATTTTACGTACGTATAACGTGGGTCATGCCCTCGTTAAACGATCTAACACCGCACGTGTGTGATTTTATTTTTTGCACAGATATAGCGTCATAGTAAGCCATGGGTTGACTGCACCAAATGCAAGCGTCATGACGACGCATTAATTGCTTTCCAAGACTAACACATTTTTATTTGACCGTTATCATAATGGCTACTTTTATGAATGAACGGTTAAAATGATTTGCTCATAACACATCGATAAATACTATTCATATATGACTGATTTCTATTCTATTGAGCTCAACGGATTAGACTACTCAAAAAATCCCTCCACCCTCTCTCTCTCCCACCCTCCCACTTCTCCTCTCTCCCCTCTCTCCCACGCTCCCTGTCTACCCATTGGTCTATTTTACTTAATGAATAAATATCTTGCCGCATAGGAACTTTGATTGCGAAAAAAATGATTATGTTGGAGGGTTGGAAAAACGCGCATGACAAATGCTCAAATTAACAGAAACATATGAGTTAAAAACGCTTGGAGATGGAAAGGTCATTCCATGTAACCATGCAGCTAAGGGGTTTTTGCAACATAAACATAGGTGTGCGCATGACCGAGTTCATGTCACCTTGATTCACGTGTTCACTTTGGCGTCCGCATTTGAAGGGGTATATATCCATGGGGATTGGACACTTCGGTCCCTACCACTTCGGCCCCTACCACTTCGGTCCCTTTTCAAAAAGACACTTCGGGCCCTCGTCAAGACACTTCGGCCTCTCGTGAAAAGAGGCCGAAATCAGCACCTAGCAAAAGACACAGCGGCCCCTCCTAAAAGACACTTCGGGCCCTTCTAATTTGGCCGCTTACACTTCGGTCCCTTGAAAAATATCACCATTACATTTTATATAATTATGATATGATACCTAGAAGTAGTAATCATTGTAGTTGTATTGTAAAGAATGTTGACTTTTCACGGTTTTACCTTCATGGGTTCCAATACATTTTTTAATGTGTATTGTGTTGTGTTTTTGAACCAACGATAGACTCTAACTTTTGGTGTGTTCCATGGGTTGACTGAACAGAATGCAAGCGTCATGGGACGCTTCATTGCTTTCCAAAGGGATACAAGAGAAAACCATTGCACATAGACTCTACGAAACCCTCGAAATCTTTCGTTTTATCGATGTTTTGTTGTAAGTGGTGGCGACGCGTCTTAACCAATTTCATTTAATGTGTAAACATAAGTCTATGTATAACAAAAACAGTTACTACAACGCGTTACTAGCAGAGACGTGGAAGCCACTTTGCTCCTTTGAGCATAGATTTTCGACTGTGATTAAGGCTCATATAATGTTAACAGGCGTTTATTTTCACACGTCTTTTGCCGTCAATATCTAACTCTTAATGGATTAGATCACACCGTCACTAAATGTTTTAACGACGTACTCTAAGGACTGATTTCAAATACCCCGAATTGTCTTTTATTTCAAACCTTGATGTGCTATAAATATCCTATCTGATATCTTGGCTCTGCAGAAAATTAGATTCATGAAACCGAGAGTACACTGGTCTCTCACTAGCGACGTCAGAGCGCAGAGCATCCGAAAGTCTACACTGTTCGTGGTCGTTCAGAATATTCGCTCGAAAAAAAAAAAACAGCGAATGATTTCGCTGTACAAAAATTGGTCTCACAATGTACTAGAATCTACATAGCAGCCGTTAAGAGCATTCGCCCCTTTTTCTGTTCACTACAAACTGTTCGCTGCACAACCCGTGTTATTTTTTTTCATCTTCGAGCGAATTAATGGGTTTTTAACGACTTTGGAGGTGAGAGGCGATGGGAGCGCTTGGTGTACTGGTATTATCCAGACTTGAAGTTGCTTTTTAACACTGTATATTGGCGTATGTTATGATATTTACAAAGTGTTCTTTGTTTTAAAATCGAAATTAATAAAATTCACAACCAATAACTGCCTAATGCAATGTTTTAAAGGAAATGATGTGTTTGAAAATGCCGATTGCCACATTGTATATATATATTTTTTTTATAAACAATATATATTTCTAAGCTGATATATTGATAATTATTGAAGGATTCATCACTTACTTTTATCATTCACTTGATTTAATTATTTGAATATGAAGCTACTTGAAATTAAATGGTTGTAATTTTTACATCAATGAAAAAGACACTGTGATACGATTTTTGAATAACTCTCTACCCAGCATGGATTAACATGCCATTCATAAATTTCACATACGTCATACCCATGACTCCTGAGTCTTTGGATAGATATACGAATTGCAGTTTGCAGCGAATGCTGTAAACGGCAACCCTCGCCCTTGAGTTTTGGAGCTAGCCGCGAAAGCATTCGCAGTGAATGCCCTGAATGAGCCCTTAGAGAAACGTCAGAGAGATGGCTAGAACCAGGAGAAGACAAATCGGAATTGATTGTCTTATTTAAGACTAACACATTTTTATTTGACCGTTATCATAATGGCTATTATTATGAATGAACCGTTAGAATGATTTGCTCATAACACGTCGATAAATACTATTCATATATGACTTATTTCTATTCTATTGAGCTCTACGGATTAGACTACTCAAAAAATCCCTCCACCCTCTCTCTCCCCCACCCTCCCACTTCTCCTCTCTCCCCTCTCTTCCCCTCTCCCATTAGTTGCAATTCATTTCAAATATGTATATTGTAGTGTTTCAATTAATTATTTCATTTTTTGAACCAGCGATAGACTATAACTTTGGGTGTGCACCATGTGTTGACTGAACATAATGTAAGTGTCATTAGGACTCATTGCTTTCCAAAGGGATCCAAGTGAGAATCACTGTACATAGACTCCACGATACCCTCGAAATCTTTCGTTTCATCGATGTTTTGTTGTTAGTGGGGGTGACGCGTCTAAACCAATTTCACTTAAGCATTTCCTTAAAGTGTAAACAAAAAATCTATTTATGGCCAAAACCGTTAGAATCTACTACAACGCGATACTAACAGAGACGTGGAAGTGACTTTGCTCCTTTGGACATAGACTTTCGGCTGTGATCTGACTCATATAATGTCAACAGGCGTTTATTTTCAGACGCCTTTTGCCGTCAATATCTAGCATTTAATGGACTGTTGCTAACGCTTAAGATGACACCGTCACACATTTCACATAGTCTACTTAGTGTGACTTCTCATGTTTTACACATAAACATGTAAATGTCATATTTATTTATTTATTTATTTATAAACGGCATTTGTTACGCGCTTATTTTGTACAAGTTATACACCTAAGCGCTTACAATATAATACATTTAAACCATGATATTACATACTAAAAACAACATTTCATTACTCTTTACCATAAACACTAATGAACAGATACGTTTTGAGATTATTCTTAAAAACAACCAATGATTTTGACGCTCTAATGTTTTCTGGGAGCTCATTCCACAATTTTGCGCCTGCGTACTGAAACGACCTAGACCCAAACTGTTTTTTCGTTCTAATTATTTGTAAACAGTTACTTGATTTCGACCTAAGGGCGCGTTTTGGAGAGTAGAGGTTCACAATATCCCGTAAATATACCGGTGCCATTCCATGCATAGACTTATAAATTAAAGTTAATGTCTTGAATTGGCACCTTTCCCTCAAGGGTAGCCAGTGTAATTTCTTGAGTATAGGAGTAATCCGTTCTCTTCGACTTGCGCCAGCAATCACTCGGGCAGCAGCGTTCATAATCCTTTGAAGTCTATCGAAAAGGAGGCTATATCCTGTATCAGTCCCCCTATGGTTAATTTCCCATAAACGAAACAACGGGCATCATAGTGATTTAAGCCCTATAAACGGATTAAAGGGGACCATTACAGGATATAGCCGAAAAGGATTATAAATGTTATAAGGACGTAATTTAAGGACTGAATTTAAATAATCCAAATCGTCTTTTTTTTTAAACCTCAATGTACTCTAGATGTCCTATCTGTTATATGAGCTCTCCAGTGAATTCAATTCATAAAACCGAGAATACACTCGTCTATCATGATCACTAGCGACGTCAGAGCGCAGAGCATCCAAAAGTCTGCATAGTTAAAGAAACTGTAGTAAGAATCAGGAGAAGACAAAGCGGATTTGAAAGACTTATTCATAGAAAGACTATACAAGCTTGATTTTACCGTTATCATAATGTCTTCTATTATGAATGAACGGTTACTATGATTTGCTCATAATTGTCGTCAATATATGCATTTCATATTTGACTGATTTCTATTCAATTGAGCTCAATAGATTAAACTACTCAAAACACCCTCCCTCACCCTCCAACTCTCCCCCACCCTCCCAACTCTCCTCTCCTCTTCCCCCCTCTCTCTCTCCCTCGCTGTCTCTCGATTGGTCAATTTAATGTCATGAATAAGTGTCTGGCCGCATATGAACCTTTGATTTCGATAAAATTGATACATTGTTAATGTTGGAGGGTTGGGAAAAAAAGCGCCTGACAAATGCCAAATACACAAAAACATATGAGTAAAAATAGCTTGGAGATGGAAAGGGCATTCCATATGACCAGGCAACTAAGGGGTTTTTGCAACATAAATCACAGGTCTGCGCATGACTGAGTTCATTTGGCACCTTGATTGACGCGTTTACTTTGGGGTCCGTATTTGAAGGGGATGGATCTATGATTAGTTTGTAAATCATCCGCTTGGGGAAGCACAAAAAGTCACCTTTACATTACACATAATGATGATATCTAGAAGAAGAAATAATTGTAGATGTATTGTATAGAATACTGATTTTTTTTTTACGGTTTTACCTTCATGAGTTGCAATTCATTTTCAAATAGGGTCTATATATATTGTGGTGTGTCAATCAATTATTTCTTCATTTGAACCAAAGATAGACTCGTCAAAACCCATTTGACTTAAGCATTTCCTTTCAAGTGTTAAAAAAGTCTATGTAAAACAAAAACAGTTTCTACAATCCCACTCGGCAAGGGTCGTCCATAGTACGTCGTTTTCGGACGTGACGTCGTTAGGACGACCTACTTTGGGCCCGTATGAAAGTTTTCCGGGCGTCCCTTTACGTCCCGGTGTCCACAGAACGTAATTCGTACGTCCGAATAGGACGCGACGTCGATGCAATGTCTTTTCTACGTCCGCGACGAATAAGGTTCATACGGGCCCAAAGTAGGGTGACCGCTTAACGTCCGTGGACGTCTTGCCGAGTGGGAATGAGATACTAACAGAGACGTGAAAGCAACTTTGCTCCTTTGGGCGTAGATTTTCGGTTGTGACTAAGGCTCATATAATGTCAACAGGCGTTTATTTTCACATAAAACCGAGAGAACACTGGTCTATCACTAGCGAAGACAGATCGCAGAGCATCCGAAAGTCTACCACCGTTATAGGGAGATAGCAAGGATCCGGAGAAGACAAATCGGATTTAAAAAAAAACTTATTCAAGACTACCAGATTTTTATTTGACCATTATCATAACGGGCTAATTATGAATTAACCCTTAGAATGGACCGCTCATAACACGTCGATAAATACATTTCATATATGACTGATTTCTATTCAATTGAACTCAACATATCAAACTACTCAAAATCCCTCCCTACCTCTCTCTTATATTTCGGCTGTGATTTCGGCGCATTTTATTTTCAACGGCGTTTATTTTCAAACGTCGTGATGCCGTCTAGATCTGGCACTGAAAAGATTATACGTTAGTTAAGATCATTAGGAATTTTTACACATTGAATGAGACATCCTTAAATTGTATAATTCAGTTAATTTTTCGCATTGATTTTAAATATTTTAAAAAAAAATATGTTTAAATACATTATTCTATATCAATACCCTATTAATCTGAAGAAAACAAAGCGGACTTGAAAGACTTCCTCAAGATTACAAGACTTTGATTTGACCGTTATCATCATAATAGGAATTGTCATGAATGAACCGTTATTATGATTATGATTTATTTTCATATGTAGTCTTGCAATCTATATCGGATTTCTAAAGGACGGTTGCTAATAATGCTGCCATGCCCCGAGTTTGTAAATATGCATTATTTTTAATAAATGGTGGACCGTCTAAATTCTGTCACGGATGTTAATTATAAATATGGCGTCGCTAAAATCATTTATTACATACACGTATAAAGAACAAATATGAAAAAACTAACCGTGTGGAATTGCGCTATTCAACACTCTAGCCTCTTTTTCGACTTATCGCCCACCTAAAGTTAAATTGCGTCAACCTGACATTTGGAGCAGTTCGGAAGACAGAGCATATATATATATATATATATATATATATTGAAAATAAAAGAATGGCACCATCTTCATCGAAGCATGTTTAATAATCTGCAATTATTGGCGATTCAATGGATCGATAAGTCGATAGTTATCACTATATCAATAAGTTACGTAACTTGCAAGAGCGCATCCGTGGGCCAGTGGCTTAGATGCTCGCCTTTTTAAAAACTTCTTTAAAAGAAATATGAAATAAAGAAGTATC
>LQRL01111817.1:0-20792 GCA_001703475.1 Hydroides elegans
ACACATACCTGTACTTGAAGGCCTAACAATACAAAAGACCTGGCTGAGGAAATCTATAAACCTCCTAACGCACGTGGAGCCAATAAACTAGCTGCTGAAATCTGATGATGTAATCGTAGAGAGAGAAATTTTAATCATTTGCATTCAGAGCGCGTAGCCATCATAATTCTCCGAAACCTTTGGAAACAATCGGACATCCGCGGCCCAGCGATTGAAATCGAACCCCAGTATTCCGTGTAATATATATTTTTATCAGGTGATATCAAGATGTTTCTTGCTTTATTTCCTCATTTTATTCATTTATTTGAAGTATAAATGAGAACACTTTAGTTGACGATTCGGTCACATACTCGTACCAGATGCATAACTTAAGGTCAGCGCATTGTTTGTCTCATTTATTAAACTAGGGTTTGTTAAAATAAGTCACGATCAAAATGACATTTCCAAACCAAATATGCCACTTTTATGTTACAAAACATTTATATATTAATGACTTGATGAGAGATGTGTATACCGGAGAATCATTATTATGACACAGACATGCACTTTCTACAGGAATTGTGTGTGATCAGTGCGACATAAAACTCAATTTAGTTAAATGAATATCGCTTTGTTTTATGTTCCTTGAATTTCGCAACGAATCACACGTACCAAACGGGTCGTTTCATATGCTGATTCAAAACTGCAATAGCAAAATATGTAATCATTTATCAAAAAATCACTCACGTAACGTGACACATCAAAACTCTAATATAAAATATAATCAAGCATTTTTATCCAGTATATTTTGACATGAATGTTTTTCAATAGAACATAGTAATTCCAAAAACGCTTGAACATATCCATACTTACAAATCGGATTGATCTTGATTTCCAATGTCCAAGTTGTATTTGAAGCGGTTTTTGTTTATTCACTAGAAAATATATATTGATATTTCCAATCATGCAGAGCTCTATGGTTTTCGAGCGGTTGAACAAAATAAACAAGCCTTTTTTAGAATTTTCATGCTAATTATGAGACCATATGCTATATATTCATATCAAATCATATTAAATGAATATAAGAATCATGAAATTTTCTTATTAAAACATCTCAAAATGCAATTGAACATACGCATAAATATTAACAGTGTATTTGCAAATTGTTTCATGTATCTTAACTTGCTTGATTCACTATGGGTCATTGTCATTGTACTTCTCGTTTTTATAATTGTGTAACAAATCAACTTATCACATGCGAAACATAAGTGAACCGCATGACGAGAGGTAATAATCACGACGAACTCTTTTCATATATGGATATCATATTTTGTTTGACATAAAAATTATTAAAATAACAGTTATGGTAACTAGTACTGTAGAATGACGATGACCATTTTAATCAAGTATCAATTTATTTATCATTGATTGTGTAGTGTATTCTTTATTACAAACATCAAAACCCATATAAATAAAATGTGAAAAGGAAATGTGATCGTTTGGTGCATTTCTTAAGAGTTTAAGTGGATAGGATATGCAGTTTGCAAAACATGTTGTAAAAGCAGGTTGATGTCCTGACTTTAACGACCAGGATATTTTGAATAACAACTTGCTTTATGCTTCTATAACATCAAACACTTGAGACGACCACTTTATTTTGGCTGATGAAATATCCTCAAAGTTTTTTTTTATAAATCAACTCATGCATTTTACTAAAGTGCTAGAAGTATAACGCTTTGTTTTGGCATAAAAAAATTTGACTCACTGATGTTCACATTAATTTTGTTTCTTTCGTGTTCATCAATCAAGATCAAGATAATTATATTTTGAATACATATGCTTTTATACAAACATATATGCTCTAATAATGTGAACATATGGACTTAAAAAATGAAAATATTACTATTTTACTTACAATATTACTCTAATTTGCCATCTCCATTAAATTTGTCTTAAATTCAGCGGTTGTTGTTTCTATATACATGCAACGCCCGGACGACTTTGTTAAAAAATTACAGGCTTGAGAAAAATTTATTTAAATATATAACAATCAAATCGCTACCAAAAATATCACCAAACACAGGATCCTCTCTTTTTCTAAACATGACCGACAAAATTTAACCGATTTCATTTATATATTGATAAATATGATCATGTTTTTGTCAAAAAATAAGCCAATGGTGCAGTAAGTGAAACACTTACATAAGTTACATTTCATGCTTTTTTATCTTTATGTGTGATAAAAAGCATCTATTGCATCTTGCCTTTTTCCACTGCTTTATATATTTACGGATTTGAAGTGCATCAATCGTTGGCTGCACCTGTTTTACAAGTACAACGTGACATATCCATATTTAACTAGTTGAATGCCAATATACGCTAGGTCATAGCCAGTCTCACGTGTTAAGTTCGTTTGTAAATAATTACGTTCACCATGACACACTTGACATACTATCTTGACATAAGTATCGTTACACAGCGGACATATAACGTATTTGCCTTATATTAAAACCCTCAAAAACATGTGTGCACATGTCATAGAAACATGTGACAATGATTTACAAAGTAGAATGCGCAATTGTGATAGATGGCTGTTTGAGGGACTCAGACAAGCCTGTAGAATTTCCCTTAGCGACCAAGAATAGATGCGAAGTCAACCATGTCAAAGAGTTAACGTGGACAGCTACGTGACTCGGCCATTTTACCTCGATCCTACATCCAAGACCACGACACCGACCGCCAAAGAAAAGTGTCCAGAAACATCTGATGAGTACTGACCAATATTGCCACTTGTAGTGGGTGCTTTGGTCTGCCCCCGTGATACAATATATTATTTGCGAGTCTGAATATAACGCCGCTGTATTAAAGCAAGCACTCATCTAGAATAGTATTCTTGGATCACACAGATATTCTTATCCTTTATCATAGTACCCTTATAAGTCCTTATTATCTACAATGTTCAAGCAACGTTCAGTCGTCGACAACATCACAATAAAACCAATACGATGTCAAAACGAGACGTCTTATTAAAGTATTATCAGAACGTCTTAACAACGCTATTTTGTGATGTCATATATTGACCTTTCGGGAAAAGGTCGTTAATCAGACGTTATCACGTCATGTTATCAAGTCTTTCTAATGAGGTTGTTAAAATGACGTAACCGTGACGTAAAGTTGTGTTTGCAAGGAGATTGTATTTTGATTTAGATAAAGGTCACTTATATACCAACTTACGGTATACCTTTCTGTTAAATATACATCTATTTTTTTAATAGATTTTGCACAGATTCAAGATAGAAATGAGCCTATTTATAACTTGAAAAATAGTTAAGACGGTACGTCTCTGAACTTTCTTTAGATGTTAGATACAGATGACGAAACGACGTCCGATAACAAAAATCCGGAAAATTATACCTTGGCTCACAGAAGGAACGACATGAGACTGCAGTAAACGACGTAAAGAGTACGTTAATATGACGAGCCTTTAAGGGTGTCGATAATACGCAAAATCTTAGCTCTAGGCTGACGTTTCGACATAAACAGAGCGAAGATACAGAGACGATGCAGCGACGTCTGAACAATATACGAACATAAAACATATGGCCGAATTACGACCATAATGACTAACATTTAGCGAGTAAGCTATGTTAAAAACTAAAAACAAAAAAAACACGACCTATATTTATGATTTGACAAGGCCCCACTTGACACGCTTTGTATGTGCTGCTTAACCTTGTTTATAATATTATTGAATGCCATCAATCTATACAAAAGAGACATATGCAAAATAACATGTATGTAGTTAATTAGCTATTCAACAATTAGCTATTTAAACAACTCAAAACATTTGTTGAATACCAAGGCAAGTGTGGCAAATTAATTTAATTTTTCAACGTTAACATCTTTCATTGATATAGAACTACAAATTATGATTATCCGAAAACATTTGTTTATCGGTACAAACATGATTAAGTGTAAAATCAGCATAAAACTGGTTTTGCTTGTAGCAACCAATATACAGTGCATGTGGGAAGTGTTGCTGTTATAATGAGTCAGATGAATATTTTTATTTATCAATTTATTGTCAGTCATTTTTTTTCGGGCTACTTTATTGTTATTGCTTCATGATCTGATTGCTTAACAAACTGATGAGGTGAAATGCAACATATATCATAAGTTGTTTTACATAATTATTACTTAATGTTTGTTCTTTCAAAAATAAGCATGTATTTAAGGTCACGATCCATACACGAATAAGGATTTATGGATATTTGCGCTGCATTAAGTGCATGACGTTCGTTATAATGTCAGGAATAAAAGGCAATAATTGTTTCAATGACACATATTTATTTTTACTGTTTATCAAGTGTTTATTACATGACCAATTTTACATATATTTTTAGTTCAAGCTTTTAAAAAAGACATGACATCAGACACGTTTGGCTTCTTGACAAGGAGTGTAATATTGTTCTCGAGTGCATTTAGTGATTGGCCATAAGTGGTGCACTTGTATTTATTTGGGACACGTATCAGATCAGTTTAATGGTCCTATTTTACTAAGTAAGTAATCAAGGAAAATGTGTAGACTTAATGATAAATATATATAAAAAGGACTAGACAACTCATTAAACTCTATTGCATTTGAAATAATATATTTAATGTTTTATATTCAAATTTGTCACGCCTTTACAAGATAGATAGTAACTAACTTCAAATTCAATATCTTGTCTGATGTTTCCTTACATGATAGAAATATTATGTGAAAGGTTTGTTTCACTAAAGAAAAAATAATAATTGAATGTTAAAGATGGACAGAAAGCGTGATTATCTGAATTTCCGGTGGCATACACATTCGTTAGGTCATTTGTAAATCTTTTTTGAAACTAGATGCGTTCAGACAGCAGCGGGATCACATGTGTACATTATTGTCACAAACTAACAAAATATTCTCATAAGCCATAACTGCTTAGTTAAAAGATCCATTATGTCGACCAATTTTTCAGATTAAACTGAAACCTTGACAATACACATATATGATTTTTCGTTAGATGCTTTATAAATGGTAACCTAGGCATCCGAGATGCAAAGCTCCCAGCATTTGCGATATATATTGTTTATCACGAATAAAAAAGGTGAAATTCTCACAGCTTCGTTCTCACATCGTCGTTATCGTACAAACTTTCTCACAGCGTCTTTCTCACGAAGTCTTCATAACGACGATTTCCTTGCATATTTGTTATCACACTGTTTTCCTTAAACATCACGATTAATGCCTTATCTCTATATACTATGTTCAGTTCTTCGTGAGAAGCCATAAGGTTGATAACGAACAGCTACCATTGCTAAACAAGTTGCGTTCATAGCGCATACACGGCTTACGCCTAAATTCAAAGGCCTGTAGTTTTGACAATTGATTTTTCGGTCAATCAAATTGACACAGTAACGCTGCACACCTATTATTTGTCGTTTGATGATATATAAATAATAAAACATATGTAACCATTACCATCGTAAACAAGGTACCCACCCCCAGGTGAGACAGACAGACAGACAGACGGCAAAAAGACAGATTAACAAATCCAAACCTAGATCCCTTCGCTTCTTACTTCGAGAGTAATTATCTATTTTATCCGGCTTAAACTATTATCAATAATCAATGTTTAATCAATTGTTACTGAAACGTTTTAATAGATTTTGTATTGTAATGGGAGCCTTTTTAAGCACTGCAATCGGCTTCCATTCCCAATGCGGGGCATATTTAGAGACGGAGTAGGTTCTTACAATTAGGAGTATACTTGAAGCTTATTTTGAACCTTATATTCAATGATCGTTATGCTGAAAGGTTATTTCATTTTTTATAATCGCTAAAAAAACGCTTTAACTAGGACGTCACCAAATGTCTCTTTTTTAATGTTACGCATGCATTTGGGTAACACGATTACACGAGTAATAATAATTCATTTATCGTGATGATTTAGTTTAGAATGTTATAAATTTATATTTGAGACTGTTAAGACTCTCTGACCTTGTTTATATGAAATATTCATATTTATTTGTAAAAAAAAATAAAAATTAATTGAAAGCAGAGTGTCAGTTCATTGTTGATCTACAATTAAATTAAGTAAAATTAAATGATGCTGAAAGATATAAAATATTCAGTTCAAGCATTATTCTGTATTAAGTTTTGCATATGGAAATATATCTTTCATTATATGCTTTTCCATTGTTTATCACATTCACTAGGTTTTTATTTACAAACCCTAAATTGCATTCTTTGTTCACAATTCTCATACGTCTGAAAATCATATTTCAACCCTTTATCCGGATCAAATGTATCATGTCATACACTTTAAATTCATATTAATTAAGCGAACACCCGCTAATCCATCTTTTCTGTTTTGGTTAGTTTTAAAAACACAAATGCTATGTGAAAGAACACAATCGATAGTTAAAATAAATTCAACATCGAGATTTTTAATAAATTGCAAAAAGCGCGTTTTTCGTTAAAAAAAATCTTTATACCATTCGAAAAAGGCATCTTTACCATATTACTGATATACATCTAGAAGTATCGGAAAACATTTTGCACAAAAATCTATATATAAATCTATATATAAATTTTAAAATGTTCAAGATTTTTTATGAAGATGGTATGAAACCTGTCTTGAACGTTTATATTTTGTACAGAATGACACAAACTATTTAGAGCATGCTTAAGGTATGTCCTTACCAAAATAGTACGAATCAGCGAATCTATGATCAAAAGAATGTTAGAAGAACGAAGTGAACAAAAAGTGTTTTTATCGCTTAATCATTGTTTCTCTTTTAAAAAAAAATCTCCTTAAACTATTTTCTAGAAATTCGCTATTTGCTATTATGTGAAAGACATCTGGCAATGTCTTTAAATTTAATTTAGTTAGTAGATGGAGTGCAAACGCGTATGTTCATGTATCAGTCTTATACATATATATATATCTTTTATTCTATATCCTTCTGATAATAAATTGTGCATAAACGCGTTCCCTGGATAAGCCCATTATTAACTTATATGATATTGCAATCATGGCATTTAGAGCACATAGTAACTAAAGTGTATTACTGGTGTAGAACTATCCCTGTTTTATCAACAGGGTAGGGATAACCAATCGGATTCACTCTTGTTTTTAGAAATCATTTGGTCAATCAGGTCATTAATGAATTTGTCTCATTCGATATTTGCAGAATATGCATGTTTTGCCTTTATTGAACTATCCATTTTCAATTTACATTTCTTCACTTTTCTTTATGTAAATTTGACTTATGTATTTTAGTGCCCTGTTAAATACAATTGAAAAATATATTCTTTCACAAAATTACTTAATTATCCAGCAACAATTTTTGCTAGCAATGAAATATATGAATATCATTATTTAAAATATAACATTTTGTAAAGGCACGCAATACATTGCAACTCAAAATGGATATAGCTATACATATATTTATTTGGATTGTTAAATTGCTTAATCCGATTAATAATGCAATGCTAAGTATCATTATAGTGTTTTGATGACCATTATCATTAGAAATTCTGCAAAAAATCAACAAAGTTTAATTGCAATTAAAAGGATAATAATCTAGAATTTAGAAAGAGAAAAAGTTGGTAATATCTGACAATATTTGCTTGATTTGTTGCTATATAACCTCTATATTGACGAGGAAAGCTAAACCATGCAAAACTCCAATATTTTTTACCTTACAATTTTTTTTTCAAATGAAAAACTGTGTAATATAGATTAACAGCATCCCATATAACGTGAATAAATTGATTCAAACGGGATTATCCTCTGACTTGAGATTAGCCAATAGGGTGTATTTGTATTAAATGGCTAAAACTGACCGGCTTGTTTTATAGCATATGACAATTATCACCCTTTACTTTGCTTTGTGCATGAAATGCTTAATATAATGACATATTGAACAAGGATTTATATTTTGTTGAAATAAAAAATAACAATATCAAAACATTGAAAGGTCACCAAAATAATAACAACATGAAGTGTCACAATAAAACTCAATTCGAATCGTCAATGTTAACACTTGAGGTTGTTATATAATATTATGAATAAGATAAATTATCTGTAAAATAGCGCTTTATTGAAAAGTTGAAAATCCATTGCCTCATGTAATAAAACCATAGTGAGATATAAAAGTGTTATCATTAGAAAATTGACCAATGGAATTTAAATTGCAATTGATCGAAATTATTTAAAAGTAAATTCTAAATGGATCAATATGATGAAACAATGATCAAAACTTAACGTTATTTTTTTAACAATTCTATAATGAGCAACAGTAATTGTCATGTAAATGCCGGCCCTGTTGTTTGCTTGTGGATTATTCATAATGTACTTTAATCTAACAGTAAAAACTGGATACTATTTATGTGTACTAAGTATCCACTTTGTTACTGCTGTCTTATGTAATCGTGAATAAAACGCTGCTAAAATGAATGAGAAAACCAATTTAGTAAATATAAAACAAATCAAATAAATCAAATAAATAAATGCAATACAGATAGAAATACACTTTGCAGCAAAAGTCATGCACGAGATGAACAAGGATGGCACCCTTGTAAGTTAATCGTCTAAAAACGTCTTTAACATATACCTTTAGCCCAATAATATTTAAATCACATTTAATGTAGGTATGGCGTACATTAGCATACGCTCACGCCCTAAACTCACACCAATACATAAATTTTAGCTGTCATATTGCGTTGATTAATTCATTCGTTGCTAGACTTACTCATGTTTTTCACTATTTGTTCAAAAATTAATATCAGCTCCTATCCGTGTTTTGACATTAACATGTATCTTAAACTTCATCCGCATGCATGAAAAATTGTTTGCTGCTTTGTTAGTATTATTTGTGACTAATTTTGATAAAAAAACACTAAAATTACGTTCCTCATATAGTAAAGTGTTATGTGTACTTTATTGTCCCATTTGCCACTAAAAATGTTCTAAATAATCACAATAATACAAATTTGATTAATTCAAAGAAAGAAAAAAGCGCGTATCTTGTAATTGGAGTGAGAGTGAATATTCTTAATTATATCAATTTGTTCAAAATTGGTAATTACACAACAAAAAGGTTTATGGGTTTCGTTTGATTTTTATTTTTAAAACCTATGGATTTCGTTGATTTTTATTTTTTGAATCTCTTAATAATAGTTCAAATATAGTGGCAAAATAATATTAGTTTGAACATACGAACATCCATTCATTAAGTTGAAAACCGTTATTCAAACACAATACCTAAAAAAATACAATAATAATATGATTTAATACTTTTAATTCCATAAACAAATCTTTGGATTGAGCAGATATTAACAATAATTTCACAACAAATTAATAATTAGCTCAGTATTTAATTTGTTCCAGAAAAAAACCGGAAACACAAAAAGAATTATTGTGAATGATACAATGGTTCAGATTGGAAATACACGTTTAAGCTGTTTTAAGGAGCTTTCTGAGATTAAACGATCAAATAACTATATGATGTGCACGTGTTGCAATTAAAGAATGGACGATTCTTTCTAAATTAAGGTGATCTAATTACAAATGGTCTCGAAACACTGACAAATTTGGTTAATAATAGTTCAGTTTTACGAGAGATTAGCGTTTAAAATATATATGTTATGTATAAACCAGGCGGATGCCTTCAAAATATCAACTTCATAATTTTATAATGTTGACAGTCATCCGGGTACGGTTTTATTTGCTTGAATGTTGAAATCATATTCATGCGCATGGATATTCAATTTTAAAGATGTGGTACCGTAGACAGTGAAAAGTGACGTATCATGCAAATCGGCAAATTATCCGAAGTATTGTTGGCGACAAGTAAATTGGCTATCAAATAATAAGTGTTTTTATCTATGAATGTAGTCAGTTTTTCAAATAAATTTTCAAGCACATTTACTATTTGTGGTACTGATTGATAATTGGCGACATTGAACATCGCGATTGCACGTGATTTGTACTTGTATAAATCGAATCTGGACTCGCCAGAATTATATAGTAGTTCGATATGACTATAGCTTTTTTTGGTTAAATGAATGAATGATGACCATCTCTATAAATGCAGCCGACCCCTATGTCATCCACCCTATCCTTTCTGCCTTTCCATCCCTATCAATATATAGATATTCTTCAATCTTATAAATTTTCTTCATGCGCATAATAACGACCATTGCTGTGTATTTGTACTTTATATACCATAGCAGTTTAGTGTAAAAATGATGTTCTACATTGTTTTCGTGTAAGTGATAGAATGGTATTAAATGTTCCAGAATATCTACCGGAATATAATGGAACTTAATAGGATATTATCGCATCATGTAGTTCATCGATCTCAAATTATGAGAATGTTATAGAATGTTCTTGTTTATTCCATAAGAGTATGGAATGTTTTAGAATGCATGCAAATGATATAAATAATGTTCGAGTTGCAGTAATCGTCAGTTGCGGATTGGAGATAACATGAATTCGTGTACCAATTATTAACATAATAAGTGGCTTTGTAAGTAATGAAATTGTACGAGTTTCAATATTGTGCCAAAATTAAAATAGTAATACATTTTACCCTAGCAAATACAAAAAGCTCAAGTGACGTATCGTAATGTATGTATACATTAACCCATAGCTTAACCCAGCTTGCTATTGCAAAGCAATCCATACCTAATTCGATACATTTGTCAGAAATCAAGTTATATGATTCCCGGTCATTCTCGGAACATTCTCTACCGCACAGATTCCAGGAGCAACGTAATTGTTCATTGTT
Organism: Hydroides elegans; assembly: GCA_001703475.1. Taxonomy (NCBI): domain Eukaryota; kingdom Metazoa; phylum Annelida; class Polychaeta; order Sabellida; family Serpulidae; genus Hydroides; species Hydroides elegans. The sequence continues at coordinate 10,804 of LQRL01111817.1, forward strand.
CGATTCCGATTTTGCCAAATTATTCAAAGAACTTGAATACCTGTTGCAATGTGATTTATCTTTAAAATACACAATAGCACATTTTCCATGATAATGAAGCTTAAACACATTCCCACTAAATGTGTGCCTTTCAAAACCATACATATCATTATAAACTATACACATAATTGTTAGCCAGTCATACTTATCTTTCATGGTCGACCATAGAATATTAGCAATATCCGCATTTGATCGACCATGGTGATTTTCTAGAACCCTCTCAAGATCGCCTTGCATATTACTTTCAAAGTTATCGGTGCATCTTTGAATGAAATCTTCTAGTTTATCAATGACACGTCGTAAGCGAGAAGAAAATACATCGCGTTTCAAACTGTCATTCCACCATAGATTAATTGCATCAATTCAGCCGTTAGTTTAATGGCTCGTGGTCGGTGTCCATTGGAACAGGAATAATGAAGATTGAGAATACCACCGGATTAATATTCACGACCACCTAGTATTTCAGTGCGTTCATTGAACCCATCATGTCTACCCTTCCCAGTTCATTCATGTACTGTTCCTTCACATAGGCGTTATAACTTGTATATCTGAGCACAAATATTTGTACCCAGTCTTATATCACTAGCCAGTTCCGATATTCGTGTAGCACAAATGTGCCAGGTGAATGAATCTTCTAGGTCATTCAAACGCGTTGATATTCCACTCAATTTGTCATTGAGTAGCGAGAATTTCCTCATTATAGCTTGGTGTTTCCGATCCGGAGTAAAAGCACCCAGTAAATTAAGAACAATTGACGCGCCCCTGAAAAAGATTCCCATCGTGTTGAGAACTCGTAAACCACCTGTAGTAGAGGCAAGGTCAAAGGTTGTTGCTGCATCAATAGCAAGATCAACTCCTTGTCCGAAACTGTCAACGTGTCAACGGTTGCGCTGATTGGTGCTTGAGTCATCGTTCCGATGGCCTTGAACAAAATATAGTATTTGTGTTTCTATTGAAAGAAAGTTGAACTCTTATTTTATCATATGTATGTTTGTTTTATTGTGGGTTGCTCTGATTGCAGTAATTATATAATCATTGTTACAAAATATACTATTAGAGTCAATCTATCACAACCTGTCTAAACCAATTGCTTATACGTAAGCGTACCTTATTTCTACAATATTTTCTTTTTAACTCCATTTTCCGTACTTTATCATTTAGATAAAGTATATGAAAAAGAACTCGTATTAAAAACATATTTTATTATCATATTTACGCTGAGAGGATATAAAAAGAGGTTCCTTGCCCAACGTTTGATTCAAAGCTATATCTAAGATTAAATATGCGCTGTTATTTCCCATGCATTACCCACGCCGGTGTTTAACCCTCACCCTAGAGAACAACTCTTTAGTGTAACTTGTAATTCATCTTTCAATTCCCGATCCCTTACGACGTTGCAAAACACGTAACTATTCTTTTAGTAAATCGAATAATCAAAGATGAATTCTCCTATTTTTGACTATGCAACTTAGATAGAGAGGTTTATATTTTGAATATGTGTATTATCTACACTATTGTATAACCGATATAGGGTATTTTTTGTTAAATCGGGGTGTTTTTATTTCTCTGTTGGTTATATACCGGAATACTGCCGCGTATACACAGAACGATTTTCATTCAAGTGAGCTGATATTAAGTGGTTATAACTGAGCAAAAAAACAAAGAAGGTTTAGCAATAGATGTTTTGTCCTGTTGCCACCAGTATTTTGAAAGAGGTTAAATGAAAAGCATCGTGTCAATCGATTCAAATGGTGTGTCTTTTAGTTGAAACTTAAGTTTTAAAAAGCTGCCTATTCCCCACTAGCTGATTTTTTTCTGGAGTTGTCCTCTTTGCGCTTTAGAAAGATTGACGTGAAAAGAGCAGTAAAACCCCTTTTGATTGATAAAGCTAGCATACTTAACCTCTGCGGTTTATGCTTGATACGATTTTAAACAAAGAGTCAGAATAATCTTGACGTGAAAAAGAGCTAGCTTCCTTTTGATCTGTGTAACACTGCCTTACGGAAAGTGTTTATTTTTTTCAGGTAAATCTAATGTGCAACTGTAGGATCTGATTGTATTTTAGATAATATCAAAGATATATACATCTTAAATCACTTACCGATATATCGTTTTGCTTAAGATATATGACTTTGCTTTATATCTATATTATCTCTGAAAATAGCAAAAACACTAAATTTAGTATTTCGGCAAAATCCCGGTTAAGTGTTTCACGTGTATTTTTTTCATCATACATTTTTATTGAATTCCCAAAGATTTATCAGAATATCTTTGATGATTTATCATTTCAAATGTAATCAAATAACCAAAATTGAATTTTAAACTATAAAAAATACACTTTTTTTCTGACAGAATGTGTAATATACTATTTTGCGCATCTATTCCCTACAACCAATATTTTAGTTTAAATAATCTTTATCATAATGTTATTCAAAGTAAAGGCCCGCTGATGTGCAACATATACTTACATGATAAACGTTCTAACTGTATCCCCTTTTAACCATTTGTCATCAGTTTTCTACATAATTGGTATGAATATGATACAAAAATAAATGAAATTATAAATTAAGTGAATATTTATTTCTGATAAAACACTATTTTTTTCCGGTTATGTTTAGATTATTTGCTAAGGAAACCAAACATATAATGGTTGAACACTTTTTCAAACACATCTTTCACGAAAACTGTAATGTTTAACCGACTTTCTTTGCATTGACAATACGTGTCAAGAGGATTTCATCCTTGAAATACCAATTTATTTATATGCAATCTCATAAGCTGCCTTTACTTTATAAGATATAAATCATAGTCAATACGATATAAAGAGGCATATGCATATCATCGCACTTATCCAGTTAATGTTTTTCTAGGTGCATGTACTTAATACAATATATTTTGTAGTTGAAATTGCATTTCTAGGTCAAGTATAATAATGGTATTATAACTTGCATTTCAGTTTTTTTTTAAATATGGAATATAGATTGCACTGAATATCATGAATCACATAACCCTGATTTATTGCCGGAGGGGAGAAAATATATTCTCGCATTTTCCTGTGACATGGCTTATGATGTCGTTAAAAAAACAAGCATGAAATACTAGTTAAGAAAAATCTCTTTTCACTTGAACATGTTTTTACTTATTTTGGAAGGTTCCTTCAGGAGTTTAGAATATCCAAGTAAAACAATAAAATGACATAATATCATTTCTCATAGTTATGCTCATAGCTGTCAATGGCTCTTTATGCAATTTATTTTCAACTACTATCATGTTGAAATATTAAAACATATGACCTAGTATCAACTTTGCAAAGATTGTGAAAATAAAATGAAATTATTTAAAGAAGAGAAGTCCAATAAAGGTTTTAATTGCAGGCATGCCCGATCGACAGTTCAATAGTCTAAATGAAATGCCTTAATCATAAATAATAAATGCTTTAGGGGGCCTCGGAATACTCATATTGTATAATTTACACTCGTCATATATGATCGCATAATTATTTTTATATATTCTTAATTCAAAAGATTAAATCTGGTTCAATAGAAGTCGGGAATTTACTAGATGAAACACGAAAATAAGCATCTATCTGTCACATTGATCCTGCCCGTGAACTTTAAGTACTATTAAATTTTATGGCACTTATATTCAGGATACCTTGAGTGCTTGATAGAACAAAACTTAACTAATAGCTTAAATTATAACGAAACAATATTTTACACGACAACACTGCAATCTAGAACCGTCAGAAAGGGAAGCAACAAAACAAACGTCGTTTGAAAAAGAAAATAACTGTGATGGAAAATATGAATTTAAAGGAACTCACTGAGCTTGCCAAAGTAAATCATGACTTGGCAAATCAAGTCGTAAAAAATGATCATGTGGAATATATAGCAAAAATTGAATTGGCTGAAAGACTCAATATAAATCAAAATAAGGTTGACATAAAACATCTTCAATCATTTGACACAAAAAATACATAAAATAGACAGTAAGCGACAAAGCACGGAGCTGAAACTCGAAACTATTAGTAGTCTCTTCAAAGAATATAGTTTAAGACAATACGAAACCACCAAACTAGCTTTCAATAGTCGTTCGTCGTATCTAGCGGCCATTGCAACTATGCTCAAATTGGGATATACAAAGCAAAACTATGATTGGCGATTCGGGCTGAAAACAAAAGCATTAGGATTTTTGGGCATAAAATATAATTGCTTAGTCGAAGACCAAAACAAACCCGTAGTTGATACAGTTGGAAATGCATTGCTTGCATTAACTAGTCGTAGTTATCTTAAGACTCCAAAGGCGAATATCTACCCTGGCACCGCAACGTGCAGGTAATGTGTTATTAGTTTAAATGTATTAAATCGGGATTTCAAATAAAATTGTGTTGATTTTCCACATTTGATGTAATCATGTAACATACAAGCGCGCAAAGTTTTGGATAAATAAGAAAGTTCTCTTATGGTCGAGAGTTATCATAAAATCATATGTTTTGAATATACTATGCATGGCATAGACTTTTCAAAAGGGAATTAATTGATCTATTTATTGACTTTATCAGCTCACAATTCTTTCATTTTTTCATAAACCATTTCATATCTTGGCAGCATATATGTGTGTATATGACATTTTATATAAGTGAAAACTGAACTCAATATTACCTTATAAGTGGAATCTTTAGCCCCATTATTGAATGCCGCTAAGGTTTGTGTGCATGATCGGGAATTTACAAATCACGTTTATGCCAATGTTTTCATAAACAAAACAGGTGTTTCAATCACATATAGCCAGACATAATGAATGACTGACCATGAATTTAAAGTTACCTATACTTGATTGAGTATATCGTCACAATTTCTTTAGAGCGCCGCCTAACTACCCAATATTAGACATCGAGGACAGGTATAAAATATATTCTTGATGCTCGATAGATTCTTTAGTAGTACAAACATTGACTCAATTCTTAAAATCCAAACACACATCGAAGTTGCATATGCTAGGGTTTATCAAATCAAAACCAAATAAAAACATAATTTAAATCATGAACTGTTTGTTGTCGGGTTTATTGCGTTTAAAAAATAAAATATCTTTGTTATTTGTCTATATGATGAGATATTGTCGTATCCATATATTAACACACTTCACATTGGTTAAATATTTTGTATAAACTTGAGTATTACCAATATACTTTGTCATAGAATCTACAAAGGCATTGTTTAACTCACGATCGTACCCGAAAGCATGTAAAGCATTCACTTAATGGCTACATATTCCACCAATGTGTTAAAATTGATTTAGTCATAACTTGTATACAATGTCCGATAACGCATGTTTATGCTGTAAAAATATGAAAGAAATGCAAGGGAGAAATTAAAAAATGGTGAGCTGATAAAGTCAAATCATGATAAACATTTTTGATTGACTCCAGATCGCATTTCACCTTATTTATGACATACTAGTTTATTTTGATTTGATTCTCCTTTTATTTACAGCTACGTCGATGCAACAGCAATTTCAAAGGAAACATGAAATGCATATCATATAAACCAACAGCCAGAGGATCAGTTAACTAGATGACGTTTAGTTTTTTCACCAATGGCTAAGCAAACACCAATATGTATTTATGATTAAAATGTTAATAAAACTAAGACTGCAGGCATCAAAGCACATATTGATACATTTCAACAAATTTAAAAAATGCATGATTTAATTGAAATAAGTTGGTGGCAATAAGGAATTATGCTGTATAAACGGTGAAGAACAGTTAAAGAAATTTATGTCTACTTCGATGAACATATTGTTTCATGAATCTCTATATTAATGTTTGAGGATTTTTGCATTTAATTTAAGTTTATGATACAATTATCACATTAGGGTTAGAAATCTAAAAAGAAAGTAAAAGGTATTGCAGTTTTGCATTTAAAAGTTATCTTAGAGTGTATACTTTTTCATTGTTGAAATTGGGATGTATCCAAGATTTAACTATATATTTTTGAATTTATTTGTGCATTTAAGTGATGATTTAAGTATTGATCATAAATATTAACATTAATTTGAGTATACTTCTTTGAAATAGATAGTTTCCTAAGAATTCAAAAAAAATATTCGCTTGGAACTAAATGTTTTAGATTTGTAATCATTAACTTTTTCACTATAACTGATGTTCGATTGATAATGGTGAAATAAAAAATATACCATCGATATTTCTTTTGTGTTTTTACATTTTGATGTTTAAATGTATTTATCTTATAAAAATGAATTGTATACAATGGGATGAAAGCGAAAACTTAATTAATTAATGTGAACTTGAGAACATTAAAAAATCTGAGATAATTTTAGTCTAAGTTTTATTGAATACTGCACATGCAAACTATTATATTAAGCTTCAATTTCTCTTCATATATTCAAGTTTATAGTATCATTATAATGTTGGCACTTTAATATTAATTGATGATTTAGGCATATGAAAACGAACATAACTTCTCTTTGATAGAGACTCTAGCAGCTTAAAGGCTTTGATAAATCTAATAATGTATGTAATGTATGTTGCATAACAAGACTGAAAACGTTTTTTTCTATGAAATGAAACCCTATTGGGGTGCTTTCTTACTTAATTACAATTATTTTGCTGAATAAAAATAATTATAATGCTTAACTGTTAAATGAAACATAAATTCATTGAAAAACATTCTTTATCATTTTAGAAGTATCGCAAGTTTTCTTTTATATTTATCTTTTTTAACATGCAAACTGTATACAGTTATATTATAAATATGTTTTATTTATTTATATAGCAGTATTGCTTGTATAAATACTTTTATGAATTGTGATATATTGAATATGTTTAGCTTTCAAATTCAAATGTGAGATAAGCTAGTGTTTTGTTTAAAACCCTGATAGAGTTCTACGATGATTTCATTTTTTTTTTGGTTAAATTATGTATAAATGCTTAGAGCAAATATACGGTTTCCGAAATAAGATTCTTCTACACAATATATAGCTAATAATATTAAATTTCCATTATTTTTTCCGATTTGATATGCAATGTAGTAGCCTATCTAAACAGTTTTTAAAAAGTTTTTCACCAGACAATAACATGAGCTTGATATATTTCGTTTAAAATCACATGGCTTATGGCAAAAAGGAATTTTACATGGTTCGTAAATGTATCATAAAGTTTTTTTACGCGGGCGTAAATGAGATTTGAATCCCAAGTTTTAATTTGAATCTCTTTTTTACCATTTGAATCCCTCACATACCATATGAGTGTCGTTAATATTATTGATGTGAGACGAAAAGCTCGAGCTTCAAATGATAAAATGAGGACTCTAAATTAATTCAACGGGCTGTAAATTTCATTAACAACCGATAAAAACGTTATTAAAAGGTCAAGATGCATTGCTAAAGAAAAGATAAGAAAGGGATATGATGCAATATTTGTGTGTAATGCACTAGGACTATTTCCTGAATGTACTTCCAAAATCAAGTTTTCATGATAAAACAATTTAAACAGGAATAAATGTTTAAATTATTGATTTCATATTGATTGTTTTCTCGTCCAAGATGATTTATAAGCGATACTTTACATACTCTACCTTGATTGTCCTTAAAGTAAAACATATTATATTATCGCCCACTATGGCATGGCAAAAAAAAACATTTTTTTCAGTAACGAATTTTTTTTTATTCCATGTAATAAAGGGAATTCAGTATTCAGATTCAATATTGTTAGGTTTTTATTGCACTTTCATATATTCGATGGCTTCGATGCATCCAATTTGACCCCTTCGTGCAATAAACCTTTTACACTATTGAACCTTCATAGGGTTTACCCTTATTATTAGTATGTAAGTATTAATTTGCGAGGTACTGAGGTATATTAACGTTCTTTCACAGGGTTTAATAATGCGAATAATTTCTTTAAAACAATAGTCGTGTATATGGAATGAAACATATGTGTGTGCCTCTCATATCAATAATACCGATAATGGTTTTATCTAAGTGAGCGTAAATGAAATTTAGAGTGTTTTTTTATTGAATCATTGAATCATAATTGAATTATTGTTTTTATTGAATCAAAATTATATGATTTCAATCCCTCACATAATATTTAAGACGTTCGCAAGCTCTGGCCTAAAAAATATGTAGTGGATGTCAAATGTTAAAATGCGGGTTAAAAATAAAACGTCGGGCCTCAGATCTTATAAATAGGCGCTAAAACGTTAAAAAACGCACATGAAAACGGCTTTTTGACAAAGTCCTTGCTTCACAAGTTCCTGTATAATTACCCCGCACACATTTCTTGTTGAAAATAACACAAAATAATATTTCTATTAATATTACGTAGCAATTCTATACAGTTGAAATAAAACTGTATTTATGTGAACCATTTTTAAGTCTGTTTGAAATAATTTGACATAGTGAGTTTTGCATCTTATGCGATTAATTCTTTTGCAATCTCGGAACTTTCTTTGCAATAGATCCAGCAATAGACCCGGCAATTTTCAATTAAATAATATTTCATATTTTTGTAATTTTTCTTATAATGATTGTTGAAAACTAGAATTCGAAAAAAAGTTAGCCTTTTTTATTCCAAAAAATCGGGTGCAACTGATTTTCAATAGATTAATCAGAACAATGAACAATGTGTCGCAATTTCAAACCAAAATAGAATAGAGTTCTATTGATAATGTGGGCATAGATAAGAATGGTCATCAACCATCTCTTTTTATCTACATGCAGAGGCATGCTTGATTGGTAAACTATCAACCCAATACTAGACAAACACCTATATACTAGAATCCATATATGGTCAGCTCACAGTACCTTATTTACATGAATATGCAAATGCAGGGGCACGACTAGTTTATAATTTAACTAGTATATAAATACACTGTATATCAACTTTTTATACGCATACGTATACATGGCAACTAAATATATTGTTTTATCGAAAAAGAAAAAGGAAACAACTTCCAAGTGTTTAATTATTTAGAAAAAGAGAGCGAGTCAGGGCCTAGGTTGTCGAGTCACCGATTCTTCAAAAGATATTATCGGTATTTCAGATAGACTTCTTTAGTTTTTTTAACGAAACGAAACGTTGACATTGAAAAAATGAAATGTAGTTTGAAGGAAAAACATGATATCGAAATATCCAGATTCATGCTATCTAAATTTCTCCATGAGCTAGTGTTCAAATATAAAAGGCGGGACATATTAGAGAAGTGTTCATATATATATTATGGGTATAAATTATTCTGATGCACCCCATATGCTCGGGACATGTATCTAGGCACCCAACACCCGACCACCATTTGTCTTAAATCTGCAAAAAAAATTGAGCCTCATTCAAATTATTAATAATAGACATTAGATGCTGCCAAACCGACACAAACCTCTCGTTAGTCTGTATCACTCATTGTAAGTTTTAAAAAGTAGATTACGAAACTAGTGTCTTTGGCAGTTGGTTTGTTGTAATAATTTCTTGTAATAAACTAGCAATTAACTTGGCTAATGTAACAAGCCTCGAGTCTAGTGATATGATACCTGCTGTCAAAGTAATGTGTCTACACCATAATACCACTTATATGATAGCAGTGCGAAATCAATAGATTTGAGTACATTTCAGATGTCTACAATTTCCAGAACAGGTGACGAAAAATTAATCAGTCTGTTCAGGATGCCTTTTCACTCTAAGATTCTGTGGAGCCGGAAGTAGCAACAAGATATGTTATAATTTCATGACAATGTTAAGTATGCGGACTCAACCCCTCTACATATATGTTAGATTATACATAGTTTTTTTCTCGGGGTTAATCACTGTGATTGAGCAAATATAAGCATTTATGTTCCATTAAGGCTGCATTTACACGGGAGCAAACTAGCCTTCAAACCAAGCTTCAAACCAACTAAGGTCGATGCGGCGGTCAAAATAATTTATTTTGGTTTGA
>LQRL01111821.1:0-12994 GCA_001703475.1 Hydroides elegans
GGGTATTGCCCTACCAAAACAGAGGGGGTTTTGTCATGGGGGATTTTGTCATGGGGAGGTTTTGTCCGGACACCATATGGAAGAAATTGCTGAACAACGGTTCTTTTGTTAAAAAATATACATTGTATATAACATCACAGAAAAGGCTATAATCATTTTTTATTGGGAGCTATGCCTTTTATCTAAAAATGAAGTCGATCATAAAGACTGTTCATCACGTTGAGCTTCACTCTTTGAAGTGATATTAAATCTGGAAAGAATCAAGATGAAAAGCATTCTCCGTGTACCGATAGGCGCTATCCTATGGGTAATTAGCACAAGTCAATAGCTCTAACCGCTGCTCTATTGCTTACACTAATAACATAACTATGTATGATGGATGTTTTTACTGATTCTCTAATTCATGCCCATCATACTATACAAAACAGCTAAGCACGCGCGAGAACAATGGCAAAAAATCATTATGAAGAATTTATATCGCCGCCAAGAGGTCAAAAGAGGTTAGAAAAAAAATGAAAAGCTGCGAAGTTTGCGTTAAATGCAGGATGTCAACTCCATCGTAAGTTATCACAATCGAGTCCAAATTAAGATGGAATTTTATGATAATGAAACACATCATAATTTGTAAGCAATCATTGAAAAAAGCCCCCAATCACACTGTGATGATTTTAGCGTTTGAAGGGGTGCAGGTTGCATTGAACAAAATGGGAAGAAGCCCCCTATGTGATGGGGTTTTGTGTGTGATGACCGCAGAGTTAAATGTAGCAGAGAAGCGGGGCCCTGGGAATATCCCTGGGATAGGGGACATGTGCATATATTCGAGTCGCCAATGATTGGAAAAAGAATACAGATGAACAAAAGCTATTGTAGTCTATAATTAAAAAGATGAGATCATTTGCAAACTGGTCCATTATATTTTAATATGATTAAAACACAAGTTTGAGATGTGCAACTAGTTGTAGGCCTACAATGAACAAAATGTTATTTAAGACTACTCTCAAGGGTATATTTTACTTGACTTAAAAGGCATCATAGTTGATAATATTCTAATATTCACATTTTTAAATGTCGACTCTTTTAGAAAGTCAAATAAAAAAAGACGTTCGAATTTGTGACGAAAGAGAAACGGATGATATCATGATCATTTGTCTTATTTGAAATAAATGTCAGTGATGTCACTGTTGAATGAGTAAAAAAACGGAGAAAGGGCGTATCCCAACACCTAAAACCCTTCATCCTATACGCCCCACCCCTTCCGTCCCAAACCCGCTACAACCTAACCTCTGCAAAGCGTGGCACATCCTTCCCTTCCCCAACGCCCTAACTTCAAAAATAATACCATGTTCAACACCCCTACTCTTGACTCCCCATTCCCCCGACCCGCTACGTCCTTGTACCCGGGCCTTGTTTGATGATATTGCACAGCGTCGCTCGGTGTCGCCGGAGGGCGTGGCGTGGTGGGGCATGGAAACAGATGGCCACTGGTGCCATCGTGGCTAGGGCCATGCTGGTCCTCATATCACAGTACAGGGCTCCCCCTTTTGTGTGATGTTAGATATGCTCCTTTAGGGTGAAGTAAGATGTGCCCTAATCAAATTGTAATGAATTCGGTTATAGTATCAATAGAGAATCCCCTTGTCATCTGTGTATGGTTCTGAAAGGCCACATTAAAGGACCGGAACGTGTAGGTTTCATGAAGTTATGAAAATAGCAATTCAATAACATGTAGGCCTACTAGAATCTATAAATTAGCCATAGGCCAAGGTAGTGCGATTGATCATTAAGAGGAAAGGGAGGTGGGGTGCGATTTTTATGCCATTTGCTCTCTTACTGGGAACGACAAATTATTGCAGCGGGCAGTAGCCAAGTCAAATGGACATGTTATGGCCGAGCCGATGGGTAATTATTCGCTCGCAGATCTCTATAGAAACGCATTTACTTCGACTCCATCTTAGTTATCAGCGTCGTTAGGTAGTCACCAGTCACCATTTGTCCATTCCGAATCCAATAGCAAAACAAAACTAAAAAGTGCTCAAAGTAGAGGTCTGATGACTCCCAGCAAATTGAAATTGATCTTTGGTTACAATTTATACATGAATGGCGCTCTGAAATTCTACATGGAGGCATCACATTACTAGCAAACAATACCCGTTGATGCTGATCAAACAGCACCATTAACTGGTGACCGTTCCATGTTTGCTGGAAAAAGAAATGAAAAATATTCACTTTGTTTAGTCGAGCGTTTTTCGTGTCATTGAGAAGACGTTGAGGCCAGCTGTCCAACTCGGTAATTATTTTTTCCCTCAAATGCTCACTTGGGGACGCGCTCGCCTGATTGCATACAGCACGGTTATTATTATACACACGTGCTCATCTCGGGTTGATTTTTTAATAACGGGTTGGGGTGGGGGTATCTAGTAATGGGGTGTCGATATAATGCTCTAATGATGAGCTTATTATCAATCGTTGCACCAGCATTTGGCCTTTCGATTGTCACCTTGGTTGTTTCGACGATGATTCTAATGCTTGGTGATTGTAATGACGATAACATAATTAAATGGTTGAAAAGGTTGTGATCACTTCAAAAAAAAGCGAACTGTTTGCTATTGTGGTTTGTGCCGCTTTACGGATATAGGGTTATATTTCAGCAGTGTCACGTCAAATGGAAAAGCGAGTAATTTTTCAAGCAGCGCATTTTCAATGGCCATCGCGCCATAAGGGTAATGGCCTTTTACATTTCACGGCTCGTTCTTTCTCATTTAATGAAATTGTTACATATTAGCATATAGTGGCACTTAATATGCACGCTACCTCTTCAAAAGGCGCCGTTTTTATACCTTATCACTCGACATGAAGTGTCAATTTTCCCTTATTTATAGATACTACAATAGTCAATTATTCAATATATCAAAGCTCTCCATTGGTATAAAATATCATTCATAAGTGTGAAAGCAGACATATATCTTCATAAAAGCCTGCACTTACCCAAAACATGCTACATTTTTCTGCGCTAAGCCCACAATAAATTGACTTGCATTGCCATCAGATTAATCTATTCTTATGTGATCGAATCCAATGTTAGCGATAGCCTTTAATAGGCACTTGAAGACAGTTATGAACACAGATAAAGAACTGCAAAAACGCAGATTCTATCAGTATTTTATCGACGACATATAGATAAGAACGGCAATGCAACATCTGAAGACGTTTATCGAGATTTTCGATATTTTTGGCGTGTTGACTATCTTTTCGATTAAAGATGCTTGATCCGGACAAATTAAACTTCCTTTACCTTAGTTCGATTGAGTTTGAAGATGGGCATGTTAGAAATGGTAGAAAAAAACACTTCCTTTGTTGATTTTGCAATGAAAATGCACAAAATATATGCAAATTTCTGTCTTTGTTTACCTAAATTCGTCAATTTACTGACAACCAAAAAAAACGCTATTTTCACAATGCAACAGTTTACTTATTTCTTTTATAACACGATCCCAGCCCAGCTTAAATTCATGTTTTCTCCGAAATCTACTTAATATTCCGAAACGTGCCTCCATATTTCTTGAAATTCAACCATGACCCAGGGGCTCGTGTCACAAATTTGTGACAAAATGAGAACGCGGGACAATCATCATATTTTGCCCGGAGGCGATGCAGCCAATCTGTCTATAAGAAGCTGAAAACATCCCATTTTAATTTCTTTAAAAAAGCTAACCCTCTTGCAGTATTTAAGCCTTTCAAGTGAGGGGGTAGCTTAGGCTGCATGTCGTAGGGGTTTTAAGACCGTTTCTAACAGTTTAAACATTTAAAAACGTCTTTAAAAACCTCCCGAGTCGCTATGTCGCCAATCTGTTTTCACTTAAGTGGCACCCGTTTAAAACGTTTTAAGGCAGATGAAGGGCTCGCTTAGAACTATGTGTTTGTTAAAAGGCCTTTTAAGCATATGTTGTAAGATGCTTAGCAAACATGTCAAATATGAAATTGAATCTAAATACACAGAGTGGACAGTGCATCTGAGTGTTCTGACCAAGGAAAGAAGCAATTTACTGCGATAACAATAGTCATTTTGAGGGACATTTATCATCGGTATTAACCATTTCAATAACTTTAATCTTCTTGAGAATTGTATCAATGACATTCCTTGGTGATCGTAACAATAAAACTTCATGATCATCCCCTCAAGAGATTGAAAATAACAAATTTCAGATAAAGAGTCAAAAAGTCGCCGACGCATTTTTTTCCCTTGACGTGAGAGTGTTGGTGACCTTTTCAATGTACATAAATAGACACTTGAGGGATTTGTTGTGAAAATCCCACATCATACATAATGGAATTAGTGGTCATTGTTAAAGACGAAAATAACATTTCCTTGTAGTAAATATTATGAAAATATCCACATCCTTCGGAAATTATGGCTTAAAATAAGACATCTTTATTATTTAATCATGTTGGCAGATTCAACAATTATTAATGGCCTAAGATTTAACTGAAAAGGGTCAGAATAGAAGATCTTTCAAAATTTCGTTGTAATTTGTGATATTTTCAGAGTAGTCTAGGTTTTTTTTCGAAGTAGGCCTAGCACTTTCGATGTCAACCGCTGTACTCCTCATATGAATTGCTTTATTTTGTACAATTTATGAAATAGCTATCGGGATGCCTGTTCTTGAAACCCTGTACCTAACCCTATCAAAATCTATGAAATAGATCAAATCACTCACACAAAGAGCCAAATGAAAATGAAATTCATTTCTAAATATCTGCGGGCAAAGCAGATGTCAACATAAAAGCAAGAAAACAGAGAAGAAAAATGTTATCAAGCGTTTCATTTTACAAACAGGTGAAATAATTATGACGAATATTAGATTTGGAATAATGCGTGATAAGAATTTTAGAAAAACCCTTCTTTATGCATATTTTTCAGATAACATTCAGATTTTCCATTTTGTTAGAGATTAGAATCAAATTATCGGTTAGAATTAAAGCCATGAAGTACAAAAAAGGGTGTCGCCTTTCGGATCGGGTTGACATTACCGTATCTGTATAGGATCAGCCGCGGATTTCCATGCGTTGACACACGCATTAAGGTTGTGTGTTTCAGGCTTAAAAAGGTCATAGACCTGCTAATCAGTTTTTGAGCCATTATCAATTTTTGGGTCACTCGCGAATTTCACTAGGAAAAAACATGAAATATACTCTTCTAACGTAACAAATGCAAGCATGAACATGCTGAGGTGTTTATTTTTTTGTGTTTGTAAAAAATGTTTATAAATGCCGTTTCTGTGATTAATAGTAAGTGACCCAAAAACTGGTTTGGGGTGACTCAAAAACTGATTAGCAGGTCTATTATATCGAGAGCTGAATCAGTGTTTTTGGTTGTAGGTGTTGATATCTCAGTTGGCGATTGTGATCGAAACCAAATAATGTTGACCCTTCATATTTGCTTTGTGTTTGCAAGTTTATAACGAAAATTACAGTTTTTATCGATAGCACAAAGGCATTCTGAAACGAAACAAAAATTATTCAGCTGGTTCCAGTGGGAGTCACCCAAAATCAGTCTCTTAATCACTGAGGCTATAAATTGTCATGATAATTTGATTGCAAAAAAAAATGCCAAAAAAAAATAAAATCAATAGAATAAAACATGATGCTCGATTTATTCATCTCATATTATGGTTTCGTTTAAAGTATCGTGTCATACACCGATTATCAGACCGAATAAATAACATTGGTGCCAATAACAAAAACATGATGAACTTGGAATGGGCAGAAATTGACTCCTTCCTGTTGTAGAGTGCATTTTCCTATCATAGAAAGCACGATGTAGAGGTATAACGACATCGAACAATAATAAACTACCCCGTATATGTGTATCAATTCATTTTAATTTTATATGCTGATATTGTACATGTTTTATGCATGCATATTCATATATTTTCCTGTTTGTATGTTTACAGCAAGAGCTGTCGCAGCACCTGCACGGGCTGTCGGAACGCGCGCGATCAGGCACCGAGTTCATCCAGCAACTCAAGGTCATGCAGGACAAGGTCCAGGTATGGTGCTTTGCATTTATGTAAATACACTTCCCATTTCCGCATTCTACGTTTATATTGTTAACGTAAATATACATATAAATCCTCTGAATAAAGAACAAAGTGTACGTCGGTCGTTCGTATAATTTTGGTCGTTCCATACTTTACCACCCCATCACCCCTTCACTCGCGATGATTACAAACACCCACCGTCCTCCACGGTCACCCTTCGGGACACTACCTTACTTCCTTACTTAAAAAAACTCATGTACACATGTAGATACACTGCCTCACTGCTTTCGATTCATTCACTACATACTTTTGTCAAATATGATAAGAACTATATGTCATTGAACTCTACTTTTTAGACTAATTTGTTACTCCTTCTCTCTCTCTCATTGCAAAGTCTGCGATTCCCATGTATCGGATTTCCAATCTGAAAGTTGCATGTCAATTTAAACCCAACCACAACTTTCCTTAACTTGGAGGCTATTCAACTTCCGGTCATTGTAACTCAATAGTAATGACTTCCGGTTTAACTACGTCAATAGGTGAATGACGGATCCCTTCACATTTGCGACAAGAATCGACTGCAAGCTATGATATGAGAATGACAGGGACAAAAACAGGATAACGACGTACACGATGTCGCAAATGAAATGAGTTACAGAGCGAGACGATGAACAGTCTGACCGCATTGGGAGCTATTTTACCAACCGAAATCTTTTACTCATATGTTCAATGTATCAAGATTTTTGTTGTATCTTTTGTGAAATGATTGTCTGGCCAAAGATGCCCTTACTGTGGTCAAGCCCTAACTTTGTTCTATATTCAGCTTAGCCGTTGCTCGTTTTAATGAGCTTATGGCATGTCAGACGACAGGACTTTCCGTGTTGACATTCAGGTGGCTTCACCAGAGTAACTTGTTTAGGTTGTTGGAAAGTCGCAGACCGGTGAAAGAGCAAGTCATCACTGATGAAAACATGTTTTCTCAGTTGGATATATGTGCCGGAAATTGGAACTGAAAGGGCCATACTTAAGGTGTCTTCTGGAAGGGGACCCTATTTTTGGTCCTTTCAAAATGACACGACCCGACGCTTTATAAACTAATTTCGTTCTGTAATGATGAATCGTTAGTCGACAGAGATATTCTTAGAGCAATACATTTCAGATTGTGGAAAAATGTTACAAATAATTTGTCATTTCAAGATTAATGAATGGAAGGCCTCAGCATCCTTATTGTTCTTTGCAGTTAATGTCGTTAAAAATAGGTTAATAGGGACATATTTCAAACTTCGATGTTTAACGTGCCAAGGCAAATGAAGAAATTTAATGGCTCGCTGAATTAAATATTAATGACCAGGTTACAACTGCACATATCTATCATCTTTCTGTTGAAAGGAGGCTTTAAAAATGAGCAAAAAAACACTGCTTAACTATGGCAACATTTGTGAACACTGGGCACTCATAAGGGAAGTGTGAATTGATTTCCCGTCATGCAAAGATTTATTAGCCAGCACTGTGCACGACAAGCACTCTCATTAAAGCGGGACATTTTTTTTCTATTTTTTGCCTCTTTCTCTCTTCTTTTCTTAGCGGTGACTCCCTCCCCCTTTCCGTCCATGTAAAGTGTCAAGCTTTGACGTAATGACGCATCGTGCGACAGTTGAACATGGGAAGCATGGGCAATCATCTTAATGCCGCGGTTTTCCTGTATTTTTTTCTTCACCTGTAAAGAGCTTATGTCAATGGATGGAAGAGCCAAAAACAAAACAAGCAAAGCTATTCCAATAGATGATGATTAATGCAATCAATTAGGTTTGATATAGTGCTGTTACAAATAAAAACAACTAATTGCAGTTGACATTAGTTCTGCATGGCTGCATTTTACAGTGATCGCATGTCATTGTTCAATATGCAGTTTGATATGACACAGATAAATTGCGATTAGTCAGCATGCGAATTGAGCGCGCCCATGAATGAGTAAAACGACAAAAACCCGCGAAATTGTCCACGAGCATCCAATCAAATCCAGTTATTCATGCACGCGCATATGAATGCATCATCAAGATGCATTTTCTTGACATAATCAGCACATAAACAACGATCGCTTTTTTTGTCAACAGCCACCCCTTTGTGTTATTCTATTCATGCGACAGGTTTTTTTCTACCAACAATGATGGCTTCATTTATCACATGAGTTTTTTTTTATGTCGGATGTATTCAACCCGCAATTCATAGTTAACAACGGTTTGTTAGAAGTGGGAGTCTACGCGACAAAGCTCGGGGCGATAATTCATCACAGAGAGACCGATCGCGCACCCCAGGGTTCGGGGAATATTTTGCTATTTTAGGATATTAAATCGAATATGCAGTTCGACCGAAAATAGCCTAAAACTTTCCATGTTTCTCTATATTTAAAACTTTTGATTCATAATCGGTCCTGAAATGTTATTAATAAACTTGACGATTAATTAGATACTTTCCCTTATCGAATCTTTTGAAGACCCTTTCCCATAGATCTTTGACTCCAACCTGCGCCTTATCCCTATTTCAATTCCTAATAACCAATTTTTAGCATTTAACGGTACAACCGATGAAATAATTCTTTTGATTTCCATCACCAATGTTAAATAATCATCAGGAATACAATTCGAACCCTGAGTCAATTCCTTAATAACTCCCGACCCAGCGTCCTCACGATTTCACACGGGTGCCGACCCACGGTCATTCATATGACATCCATCAGGAGACGGTTGGGGGTGGGGGACGGGGAATGAATCACGCTTAGGGGCAACTTATGCGTTTTTCGGTCTGTAGGGAGAGGAAGGAGGGTGTAATATGTCCCTTTGTCATTGAGGTTTCCGGATTATTTTTTTCACAGGGTTGCTCTATTTGTGTTGAAGAACGATGTATTTGCATCATAATTGGGCATGTCAGTGGTGATGTTTTGTCTGCGTTTTATCCATGATTGGCCTCTACTGTTTTTTTTTGTACTTTTGTTTGTTTTATTTCCGAGGCCATTGTTAAAAATAATATCCTTCATTTCTTTTGTGTCCATCTCAGAGCCTAACAAAAATGGACAAAATAACACTTTTTAGTTTTCATTTTTTGTTCATATAAAGATGGAGAAGTTTTATGAGCTACATTATCATTGAAAGTGATGAATTACCTAGGTTCTTGACTCTTCAATGGTTTCCTAGAAACGACAATGTTTTACCTGATATTATAGCACTCTGTTCGTGTTTAGACTTGGTTTCGCTTACGAAGGCGATGAGTTTCTGCATTTTTGCTCTAGGTGTCATGAAAATGACGTCGGTTTTTAGCCCCCAGCCAACCAATTTGGCTGAGGGCTATTGCTATCCCCCAGTCCGTCTGTCTGTCTCTCCGTCTGTCCGTCCGTCTGTTAACATTTGAGATGTAGTAGTTTGTCCGCGGCATTTTGGTATGAAGCATTTGTCCTAGGGTTCTGAAACTTCACACAGTGAAAGAATATATATTGCAGATGTGCAACATTAAGGTTTCAGTTTGATCGACCAAAAAATGTCGAAATGACGGTGGTTTGAACTTAGACGAATTTGAGATATTTTGGGATATTTATACAACACTTTGTCCGCGACACTTCGTAATGAAGCCTCTGTCTGAGGGTTCTGAAACTTCACACAGAGACAGAATATATATTGCAGATGTGCAACATCGAGGTTTCAGTTTGATCGACCAAAAAATGTCGAAATGATGGGGGTTTGAACTTAGACGAATTTGAGATATGTTGGGATATTTATACAACACTTTGTCCGCGACACTTCGGTATGAAGCCTCTGTCTGAGGGTTCTGAAACTTCACACAGAGACAGAATATATATTGCAGATGTGCAACGTTAAGGTTTCAGTTTGATTGACCAAAAATGTCGAAATGATGGGGGTTTGAACTTAGACGAATTTGAGATATTTTGGGATATTTGTACAGCACAGAAAGATTACGCATAAATTTTGACGTTGAGAGGATTACCTAGTGTGGATGATTATATAAAGGCAACGGTGGAACAAAGACGCTGTAAGAAATACGTTGTGAGAAAGACGTTGTGAGAAAGACGTTGTGAGAAAAATGTTGTGAGAAAGACGTTGTGAGAATGACGTTGTGAAAAAAGACGTTGTCAGAAAAGAAGTTGTAAGAAAGACATTGTAAGGTAGATATTTCTTTTGACCTACTTCTTTCGATCGACAAATATTCGTGATAAAGAATTGTTTGCATAGGCTGGGGGCTTTGCATCTCTGATGCCTATGTTTCTTATAAAGAGTTAATGACGTTGCCCTTAATTTCATTTCTTTTAAACTTACCACAGAGACTATTTCACTTGGCAAATATATGACAAGTTCGTATCGTACATAATTAATGTCATATTAAAATCGGGCTTAAAAAAACATACTGTTAACCCAAATGATTAAACAGTAGCTAAAAACTCATTTTGATATAATTTAGATTTTTTTCTGTTGCATCTTTTTTACAGGAGAACTGCGCCGACTTCGAAACACGCGTCATCGCGCAATGCGACGCTCTCATCGCGTCAATTCGCGCGCGTCAAGAACAATTGCTTACATCGGTGCGCGAAGAAAAGGCGCGAAAACAGCGCGTGTTCAGGGACCAAGTGACGCACTGTACGGGGCGATTGCAGCGATGTACGGGGTTACTGCAGTTCAGTATTGAAGTGCTAAAGGAAAGCGACCCGGCTGCCTTTTTGCAGGTATGTTTTAATAATGTTATTGCTTTCCGTTTAATAATTTCTCAAGGGTCGCAATCTAAACCATTTTCTTATTGTCGAAACGCATATGCGTGTGTACTCTTGATATTTGCCCTTGCATTAGGTCCATGAACGTAACATATTTCACCTATCGTTTGACCAGGGAAACTGATACAACGAATGAAAAATCGTTTCTAGCTCTGCGATATTTCTTCCCTCCTTCTGTGCGGTCGGACTGCTAAGTAGGCGTTAACTACCAGTTTTGTAGTACTCTGTCAACAATTCCCGAACAAAATAACCATTTAGTATTGCATATTAAGCAGATAAAGGGGATCGAAAGCTAGTATATATCTGATTTAAGAGAGCCAATAGTCTCGCAGCTTATCATATTTACTAGGAAACCCATTGGAAAAAGGCCAGGGCTAACATTCAGGTGCACACAGTTGTCGATTGTAACGAGTGTTTACAGGTGGCAAGATCAAGTCTAGAACTTGACCTAACAATAAACACAAATCGTGAATTTTTACTGATATAAAAAAAAACTCTCGAAATCAGTTAACGCAGCTCTCTCCATCAACAGTCGTTGCCAAGAAATGTCCGACGGTTTTGTAAAAAGTTTCTTAATTTGTGTGTACTGGTAGTTCACAGTCTGTTAACTAAGCTGTCTGATATTGTTTAAGTGCGAATATGACCCGTATGATGTCGCAATTAATTATTACTATGTAAAAATGTATATTTAGATACATTGTATAACATTTATCAGTCATAATTGTTGGCAGACTTGATGAAAATTAAATTGCGGTGCCAAGTTGTACGGTTCCCGATGTTTTCTTTTATAAGCCTGTCTAGTCAGTTAACTTATCATCTTCTATGTGTATTAATTTATCATTTATGAAAATAGGTGGTTTCTTAAATATTCTACTGCTTGAAATAGAGTAGTCTTGATGTTGGACGTCCTAGTCTCAAATTTCACCGATGGGTCTTTCAGAATGTTTTGATAAAGTAGCCCGTTTTCCAACCGACACGGTCACTGCATGGTCAGAATGCGCCTACACATACAAACAGTTGCCTCTGTCCATCACGGAACCCCATAGCGATATATTTGTGAAAATTTGACACCACCGCTTGCATAATAATCCTTATCTGTATTAGTGGCAGCTGTCTTGGCCCAATGGTCATCCCGAACCGCCTGGTCTTCAGCTCAATGGAGAACCCTTTATCCAAGAGTTTAGCATCCGATCCCCAGCCACTCCAAAATCTCGTACATAGAGTTTGAGGCCGCGTTAACTGGATGAAAGTTGATTGTTACTCGGAATAGAAGCGAATGTGCTGACGGAACGGAGTTCGAACCCCGTGATTACAACCTCATTGCTCATAGTCCAGATCGAAACCTAGTATGACACATTATAAGGCAATCGATATCTAGCAATAGTATTTAACTAATCACTTCCAAATCTTTTTTTTTTCGCAGTATAAGAACCCCATCATCATACTTGAAAAAGCGATACCATCACTTGCATAACACCTATCTCTGTTTGTTGCCCTCAGGTCTCAAATTCGCTGACGGAGCGTGTATCGGAACTGGACAAGAATTTCAAGAAGGAGATGGAATTCGAACCTCGGGTGGCCGCCGATTTTGAGATGAACCTCGACAGTGAGTCGGTGCTGCGAACCATCAATACCATGAACTTCTACCAAATGAAAGGTGATACTTCATATTGCAATATTTATGAATAGAGAGGGTTGAATGGACCGAAAACCTTGTACAAAATGTAGATACGATTTAATAATTGCATGCTTAAATTGATATTGAATATAGTTAGTAAGCTGTAGTTTCCCATATTCATGTACACGCAATGCCCACTATATGTCGTTTCTTAATACGAATAAACTCCGGCTACACAGTAGCATCAATCGCGTTTCTCAAAGCAAGAGCCATGTAATCAACCTTTTTTTAGGAAGAATCACCGAAAACCTAATACACAAGAGTGTAAATGAATATTTAGACACAATCTCCGATAACACACACTTTCATCTCCCTGTGGCTTCTTTCTAATTCCCCCAATTCCCCATCCCATTCCCTCCCATCCTTCTCATCCTCATCCCTCTATCCATGCCTTATCAGATATCGCGGCCCATAGGAACGTGCGGTGCCTAGCGCCACGTCGGAAGCGGCCGTTCGCTTTTGCTTTTGCCGCCCCCCCCCCCCCCCCCCCCCCAAAAAAAAAAA
>LQRL01111831.1:3596-13626 GCA_001703475.1 Hydroides elegans
ATGAATAGCTCTGAGACGTTTAACTTACGTAAGTGCACCCCACGGAGTACACTCCAAAATTCTAAGTTCAAGCCTGAGACTCAGATGTAAGATTTTTATGCATATGGCCCCAGCAGTATGAGAAGGGCACTCTGAACGTGGATTATTTGTGGTTGTAATCTAGTGAAACGTGCCGTTGAACGCGCATGTTGATGCAAACCATAGTGCTTGATATGAGTATGTACAAAGGCTGGTTTAAATTATATATGTCTGTAAACAAATGTCAATATACATGTAGTTGTATTGTTCAAAAATCCCACCAGAAATTATAAATAGCTGCTTGTTCATGTCGCCTCAATGGAGGATATATAATAATGCCTATGCAGTTTATGCATGATCCCAAACCGCATACAAGAGGAGGATCCAAGACAATTTTGGTGACACAGGACTTAATGCGGTAAGGGTCCTTGAAGATGTGTCTTTTTAAATAATTAATTACCATTAGCTACTTGGCGCCGAATAGCACTGGCAAATGGATCGAGTCTGTCTCCCTTTTCTGAAAACTAACGAATTGTATCCCTGCTACAATCTTCTCGACATTTCGGGGTGGTTTATGGCCAACTACGTGAGAATTGTATTTGTCTAATTCTTAACTGAACAATGTGAATTGAGATGAAATACCAAGCCATCACGACTTATAACCTTGTTTACTATATGAAATAGCATATATAACCGACTGCTTTCGGTCTTTGTATACCATGCATAATATACAGTGCCTATGATTTCAGCTCATTTGCAATTTTGAAATAAGCAAAAACAACTTATAATTATTATCTGATCTGCAAATTAAGAAATTTGATACAGAATCAGTCCAGTATAACAATGTTGAATTATCGAAACACAAATTGATGTTTGTAAAAAAGGTCGGTTGGCTTTTTCTGTTATGATCCAAATTTATAAATAATTTTTCTTTTTAATTTGTTTTATAACTTACTATGTATATTAGATAATAACTGCGACAGTGTATAATATAGGACATTCTTTCTGAGAGTTTGAATCATATTTTCTTCTGTGACAATCCACTTTGCATTTTTTCGTCTCAGAGAAAAGAAAAACTCAATTAAATAAAACAGGAGCCCTACCACATGAACTTTTAATCAGACACGTCTCTAGATTGCAATTAAATGCAATAAATGACTGATATTTCATATCATCAGGCGGCTTCCTTTGACAAAGTCGTCGCCATGGAAACTTAGACATGGGATGCACCTTTCAATGCAACATTTCAGCTGTTCGGTTTCCAAGCCCGACGATGGGGTGATTTCCGGGGGATACAATTACATATGGCGACGAATACGGGTGATAATTTAACTAATCATGAGCGAAAGGACACACGTGATAATTGTGTAAATGAAAGCGGAATAAAGGACGGGGAATTAAAATGGTACATACCCCGGGTAGTGTCTTCATTTCATGTAAGGCTTGCTGGGCTTTTATAGCAGAATCCCTTGTGCAGTAGGTTAAAAAGGCACATCCTAAAACAAAAGACGACCGTCATTTGTAATTTACATAATACATGACAGAAAATGTTTTTAAATGGGTGTTGCCCCACGAACTTAAGTATTTTGATAACATGAGTACAAAACATAAATACTAGAATCATGGAGCTTTTGGTTGGCTCACAATTTAGCTCATAATAATGAAAGTATACATTATATCTTTAATGCCACATATTTGTTATTGTTCATGACATTTAATAAAAAAATAGTAAAAATAGTAAAACAGAAAATGCAAATCCACATAAACTTTTATCTCGATAATCCCTGACATTAAAATGGAATTAATCAAGACGATTGGCATCTTTATATGCAAATGCATAGTTTTAGGGTCTGGCCACACGGAGCAATTTCCCATCTTTTTTTTATCCTAACAAACCGTTGTTTACAATATATTCCTTATGGACTTTCCAAAAAGCGTCAAGCTTTCTAAAATTCAGTGAAAGTTTTGCTGCGTTTTTTCCACAAGAAATACTTGAAACTGACAGTTTGTTAGGATAAAATCTCGAAAAAGCTTCCAGTGTGTCCAGACCCTTATGGAGTTTCAACTTTATAGTCTCATTAATGTCCCAGTATTCAAAACGTTCAAACAGTTCAAAATATTCAAATGTAAGCGCGGATCCAGAAAATATTGAACCTGGGGGCGTGAACAGTATAAATGATCAGACTGAACCCGAGGGCGCAAATTTATTTTTTTTTTGTATTATATATAAGGGCGAACAGGAATGGAAAAGCCTTTGAATATTTTGAACCGATTCCAAATATTATTCAACACATATATAATATACTTGCAAATCTTCCTGTTGATAAAACTGTCAAATTTACATATGATTTGTTAAGATGTTTAACGTATTGTATATGAAGGGAGCGTTTGCATTTTTGAACGTCTGCACATTTGAACGTTTTTACATACTAAAATGTAAAAAATATTTTTCCATAAATATTTAACTTTTAACCGTTTGGACCAGAGTAATTACATCTATCTTGCATGTCTTTCATATATAACTTTTGAACATTTTGAATCCTTGAACATACCTCTGTGATATTATTTTATGAGTACGTCTATATCATAGGGCTTAACGTTAGTTAAAGTTTACTTGTGTGTATAAACTGCATTTCATAAACATGCACATCCTCTTCACTCAAAACAAAAATATCAACATAATAAAACACTTTCTGATGTAATTTCATTCCAGAGCAAATATGAAATAATAACACCGAACTAAAATGAGATTAAATTAGAATACGATCTCCTGTTCACATGATGATGCTCTTTTGTGAAATTACCAAACGAAATATGAGAAAGCAGCGTTACAACTAATTGGAAACTATACTTTTTTTTCAAGTCCGCAATACAAAAATTCAGGAAGATTCAATTATATCGAATACTTAGATATTTATATAAATTTTAC
Source organism: Hydroides elegans (assembly GCA_001703475.1). Taxonomy (NCBI): domain Eukaryota; kingdom Metazoa; phylum Annelida; class Polychaeta; order Sabellida; family Serpulidae; genus Hydroides; species Hydroides elegans. The sequence continues at coordinate 6,544 of LQRL01111831.1, forward strand.
AAGCAAAAAAAAATATTTCAAATAGTCATTCAATACCTTGTTTTTAATAGCTTAGATAGCAGATATAGAAATTTATAAAAGTTCGTTAGGACGTGGTAACATTTGCGTTCTTAAATGCTTTTTGTGGTATTGAATATGGCAAACTCAAAAACTGCTTGCTCAACTAGCTTTTCGAATATTGGAATGTACGATAAAAGAAGGGCACCCCACGACCCATTTTTCAAGAAGTGGTTAAATCAACTTAAAACAACGTTTTGAAGACGAACGACAACATAATATTCTTTTTTGGACATAATTGTTTTGCAAAAAGGTATTCCTTTTTTCCAAGCCAGGTGAGCTGTTCCTCCGTTTCTAGCCAGCTTGGAGCAGAAAAGGAACACCATTTGCAAAAAAATAAATTGTTGAATATAACTAAATCACCTTTTGTGAAAAACGAATAACTGGTTATAAATACAATTGCAAGCAATCACAATTAATGTGAATTGATTAGTCTCATAAATTATCAAAAATACAGAAATTCATCAAACAAGGTGTTCCTCAAACTGCAAAAATCTCCAAGCTAGAAAGAATTTCCTCAAAATCTCCAAGCCAGCTGAGATTTGGTGGGGAAACCCTTTTTTGAGGAACAGCTCGTGGGGTACTCTTCGATAAAAGTTGCGTTTAAATCGCAAATATAACCACGGCTTAGGGTATTCAAATATGATTTATACAAGTGCATGTGATGCTCAGTTGTAACTTACAAAATCTATACAATAAAAAATACTATTCTTGTTTGATATTTAACACATTTGAACGCATGATAATCGAATAAAGTTAACATCGTTTTTCTGAAATATTACTTATAAAATGAAAGAAAAGGACGTTTTTATACATTTGATGATTCTGGCAAACTGGACATATTTCAAAATTAATGTTTAATGGGCTTGGCATACTATTGCACGCACCCTTAATTACAATTAGTATCGCAATTACAGGAATTGCAATTGCATGTGTATGTATGTGCTTGTAGCTGAATAGCTTAAAGTTTAGCGTGGGTAAAACGCACGTCAATCGTGGCATTTGAGATTCATGTATATTTTAGTTATAATTTCGTTAATGTATATGAATTAACATTTTAAAAATATGTTACTTGATTTATATTTGAGTGTTTTCATCTTCAAAATATGCATGTGTAAGCAACATTAAACACATTTTCATTTTTTTCCGAGATATTTATGTTGTACAAAACAGATATAGTGAGGTGCTATTCAAAGCAGTTCCTTTTCAAATTTGATCTATCTACAAACTTTGTTTTAAGTTCTAGCTGAGAGACTGAGGAAGGCGGTTTTGCATTAAATAGATTATATATTAACTTTTATCTTATTTTGTTCAACAATACACGTATATAACTAAGCATAACGAAATGTTTTATAGTGAAACTTAATAGTTTATATGCAAGGACCAAGATATGTCATGAAGGATGTTCCCCTTGTGGTTCCAGCTGGTAAGATGAACATAGTGAGCTTATCTGTCTACAAAATGAAAGAAAAAAACGCGCTTTTTTAGAAATTGGATTTATATTTCATTGTTCAAACATTTTCAAATATACACGTTTAAAAAATAAATATATCGTGGCGTTCCCTTTATGTGACGGATACACATTTATGTATGATATCAGATGAATCACTGCTAAACAATGGTATCAGGTCAAGTCGTGTCGCCTTGGCTGGATTAAATCAAAATCATATGTTTCGAATCTCGCTATCACACCAAAATGTCGTTAAATGGAGTCGAACCAAAATATTGTGCTATTTTTTTTTGTATCAGTAGATATTTAATTACCCGACTCATTATTGCAAATAGCTTCAAGTTATTACACGTGCACATACTAAACAAAATGTTACTAAATTCAATATTAATCGAATATAATATGTTATTGGCATATGATTAATAATTGATAGATATATATCAAATATGTGTTGTTGTTTTATGAATGGCTTCTTTTATATTTTTTAGTATGTTGATTGTGATACTGACAGGGTAAGACACTGGGGGATATTGGGAGCTTCATAATATCTAAAAACTATGACTTAATACCTTTCGAATGCGTCTTAAGCTACCATTTCTATAAATTACGACACTCTCATATCGTGATCATGCTATTTAAAATATACAATTTCGGAACCGAGATATTCGGTAGTATATTTAAGTTTTGTCGATAATAAGAATCATGGGAACACGACCTTAAAGGACACGATAGTATTTGATTCGCCAAAACTATATGCTTGATGCATCTGATTTTTTTTTCAAATAAAGATATCATGTACCTACATATAGATGGCTCAATATAATAAACGACAACGGTATACTTTTTGCATAAATTTAACCCATTCAGGATCGTATACAGCACATACCTTTATGCACTCCTGTGAAGCGGTCTTTGAGCACTGTCAGTTCGTAGATTTGTCCGAATTCCTCGAATACAGGGCGCAGATCCTTCTCTTCCAGGCTGCGCGGAATCTGTCCGACAAACAACTTGATGGCGTCGCCGTCCTTCATCGGGATGTGGTGGTGCATGGCGTGGTGCGATCCATGGACCACGCTCTGCTGCTGCTGTTGGTGGCTCAGATGAAGACCATGTCCGTTGCTAAGTGTAGCCATGGCGACCATTTAGAGTTCGCGCGCGGAAAGTGTATAGTTTTGACGCAAGGTAAGTGGCGTTTTAAAATAGAAGACCAGTGGTAATGCGCTTTCCTTTTCGTTTTTGTTTTGGTTTTTATAACTTCTATTTTTAAATGAAATATAAATATATATGCTGAACCGCACTTTATAATATTGAAAACAATATTTATGAACTGAAGATGTAATATTAAATGAATATGACTAGATTGACAACGACTAATCCAAAACAGACGCCGATTTTACGCACGACACTACTATAAAAAGAACACGACTAAGTCGACAGAAAACTAAATTTTGCGCCTTCTCAGTGCCTCTATTTACATGGCAGTTGTCACCATATCCCACAATTCCATGTTTCATTGATTATTTTCATGGTTTTCCCCAGAAAATTGCATCTGCAGCCCGTCGTCACCCAATTAGCGTCGACTATCGATCACTGCTGCAGCTTCATTGGACAAAAGCTTTTGCTTTGAGTAACTCATGGCAATTTCCAGGTGAGAAACACATGGCTGCAGCTCCTTGGAAACTCTTTGGCGGCGAGAAGGTGAGAAGGCTTGTTAGAGGGTTGTTATCCCTGTGTTATTAGCAACTCCCTTTTTAATATGGCTTTTTAAATATCATATTAAATAGGTTTGTGTCTGTTGAAAATTAAGGTTATAGCAATGCTCTTTTTGTGCGTAAGAGAAAATGAATAATTGTTTTATAAAACTCTATGACCTTTTTTGCGATACCATTGTTTCAGAGTTATCGATGACTTTCTATCTTATCCATATCAAAGGTGGGGGCAAACATTTGAATAACCAATGACAATTCATGTGAAACACAAATTATATGAATATTCTCTCAAACATTAACCCGGTTTGATATGGCTAATATCAACAAAGCTTTTAACTTATTTTAAGCACAATTAATGTTCAATTCCGGATTTTATTTTATTTTTGATGGGTTGATTTAATCATAAAGAGTATATACAGTTAAAGGGAAATTTACTTATAGTTAAACTAATACACGTATTTTAAGCTTTTCTTAAATTCATTCATTGATTCATAAATTTATATGTGTATGTAATACATTTTCCATCAATTAATTTCAAAATCTGATTTTCATGTTTAAGATATATATGGATGAACATAGTGAACAAAAAGGTGGGAACAACACTAGGATTGCTTGAAATATTCAAAAATTTAATTAGTTTAAGCCGTTTCTTTTGTAATTATTTATACGCATTCAATTTTAAATGGGCATATCATAACTTATTTTAATGACAAAACAAATTGAGTAAGAGCTCCTAGAAAGTTTATCGCCTAGGACATTGCCTATTAAACAACCTTAAACTTTTATGTTCTTATATTTTACTTAATAATTGTGTCGATTTCATTTATTTAATTAGCTAATTTATTTTCGCTATATATCAACTATGTGTTTGGATTTTACTGTCATTGCTTGCTCTAAGTGGTATAACTCCAGAATTTAAAACTTCGAACGACATGTTCTTTTATACTTTAATAATATGTTACGGAGCTTATCTGGTCTTGTAATATATTTTATATAATTTTACGATTCTTTTACGACTGATGAACTACAACCAAAAAGTGTGATGTTAAGATATGTATTTATAACTAGTAGAGCGAAACATAAACTTCTTAAAAATTTACATTCTACAAGTAAATATTTGCAATGCTACAACTAATGACAAATCATCTTAAACTTAGTCGTGTTTGGTATAATGATGGCAGGAGTACCCAACGAATGATTGTTATAAAGTTGGCTTAATATGGCGTGTTTTAGTATGAAATTAATTTATTTTTAGCTTAAAGTGATGAACTATTATTTAAAGTAAAACTTTATTCTTTGTTTGTCAGCAAGTAAACCCCGATAATGGTTGCCAGCAAGACGTTACCAGCAAGAATAGACTCTCTACAATGTTTATACCCTTCTGAAAGTACATCAAATTATTAAATGGCTAAGTTTCAAATTTGATTTGCTCAAAGCAGAGTTAATGTCATGTAATAATTTCATTCTATGGAGCAAATTTCGTAAAATGAAACAAAAAATAAATCATCGCATTTATTTTGTTCTGTGAAAATGCTAGCAAGGAAGATTTTCTAGCAGATAGATATTTCACAGAATAAATCGCTGGGTACTCCTGTGATGGGGAAACTTTGATATTTTTCTGGGACTGAACAAGCTCGAAAGTGAGTTGTTTTATTATTTTGGTAAATCGACAAAATTTTGAGCGTAAAACCGATTTATTTTTTAAACAGACGAACACGTAATTTTACAAATCATGTAAATATGTATATCATTTGAGGGTGCAACTTGTCTCTAATTTTGTGTTTATTTCAACTTACCAAAATGGGTGTAAGCTCTAGAAAATAAGGTAAGTATTGGAATAAGCCTTGGAATAAGCCTAAAAATGATTTTTAAAAAAAACTCTTGAGATCAACCCTTATTCAAACTCCTCCCCGTCTCGTGCTAGGTCACGTGGATATGTTATGAATGTTTGACACTGACTCTGAAATATATTTTATTGTGCGTTCCTCAATAGGGTAATAGACAAAACAGATAAAACATTCTCCTGTCACTTAATTTATTCGATACATAAATAAGCATGATTACTAATAAATATAGATTTATTACCGAAAATTATGAAATTTATGGATATAATAGGTGTATTATATTCATGTTGACACAAAATATAGACTCATTCCCTTCAGTAGACTACAGATGGTATTCATGCATGTATATGTATTAGCATTTGCATTTTATTGTTTAAATCACACAAAAAAAATGAACCACTGATGTAATCTCAGAACATTGATTAATTTTTATAATGACATCTAACATAATAGTTTTGTTTTCAATCAATGTTTTGAGTTTCGATAAACTTGTAAATAAAGGGAATGGTTTAAACAAGTAAAATTCTACAACTCTTCCTAAAGTAGTATTTTCTTGGTGTTTAGATACACTAGCATAGCAATACAACCGTATACCACATGTTTGTTAAAGATAAATCAGAGTAGTTTCATTATATGAATCTGTTTTGTCATATCCAGGAACAAACGTGTACTGTTCATGATTATGCAACAGAAACATAGTAATATATCAAGTTTCTGGTCAAAATTTAAAGAAATAGCTATAGATGATTTTATTGTGCGGTTTTCACATGGCTAAAGGTTGAAATAGCAAACACCAATGCAAATACATGCATGCATATCAGCTGTCCGCTAATTCAAGGTCGCGTGTTGAACACCACCCAACATTTTGAAATTGTAATACCTCAGAGTCTACTGAAGGGAATTAAACTATGTATTGTGACGATGTACTAAATTGATACACCTATAAGTTCTATAAATGGCATAATTTTCGCTTTTGAAATGATGCCTTAAACCAATCGGTAAATTCGAATTTATATATAATTTTGTCCAGTAATTCAAGGTTGTGGTCTATATACTATAAAAGCTGCTCACTCACTGCCGTCGGACTAATCTATATTTATATAAGCGATTGATGCATATTTTTTTCAAAATGCAATGTTTTTCTATTTTAATCTTTTCTGAATCACTGTTACGCCTGGTAACATGTTCTCTGCAAAAAAAATATGAATAACAAATCGGATGGTTTGTCTATCAATTTCGTTCGATTTGCGCTCAGTTTTTACCGTTTTACCTTCAATAACTTTTTGAATGGTTGGAACTGACATTTTAAACGCTTTAGCCAGACTGACAAAACCTTTCCCTGATTTTCACGTTTAACGCGTTTGAAAAATGTATAGAATTCTACATTAAAAGAATATCTTGTATTTTAGCTTCATTCAATTTTGTCATTTTGATGACCTAAAAGTTTATTCAATCGTTATTCGCAAAAAGGATTAATTGTAAATTGATAGATTTTATGAATTGAAAAGGGTTGTTTATAATGTGGGCAACCAAATAAATGAGACAAGTGAAGAACTCTAAACATGAGTGATTTTGAGCAGATACTCGTCTTTTTAATATTTTTTAAAGTTTAAATAAGAGCTCGGCACTTGGGATGCTTCTTTATCTTTTGATCTCAAAATTTAAATACATTAGAAACACGTTTCGAGGGAAAAAGCTAGAAAAAACTTTTGGTGTGCCTAGTCCCAAAAGACGAAAAGTTCACGTCAAACAACCAATACCCCAAGGGTCCGCTGTCGCCTGTTTCTAATCAATATAATATTTGTCAAAACCTTGTCCTCTAAATATATACAAATCAAAATGTAAATAAGAATTAACCCCATGTTTGGTTGATTGGCGGTTAGGTAAAGGGGGACGTCTCTTCTGTATTTCTACAGAATTCTTGATGTACGAATATTTTCTAAGACTTTTGAATTTTCACCAAGGTTCCACATATTCATTCACATGCCTCAAAGCTCTAACGTTTTTCCCTTAAGCACTTATA